>JADRCH010000089.1:1959410-2001718 GCA_019843965.1 Rhynchomys soricoides
ACACAAATGCACATACACACATACACACATATACACATACACAAACACACAAATGCACATACACACATACACACATACACCCATATACACACATGCACACACATACACACATACACACAAATATACACACACATACATATATATGCACAAACACACATTCACATACAAACATACACAAATATACACACACACACAGACACACACACATTTTATCTCTCTGAGCAGTAATAGATATAGCTGCCTATAAAATGGAAGACAGAAGGCTCCAATGATGGTCAGTATAGACTCTCTCAGACCCAGGAGAAAGGATTAGCTGGAGCTGGCTGGAACTCCTGGGGAACTCAGTACCTTAGTGACAGCTCTGGTCCAGCCTGCTTCTGTGGGTGTCCTGTGCTTCTGAAACCCAGTCTCGAGTCTAGTTCAGACCTTTGAGTCAGAAATGTTGGACTCCTTCCTCCTTCTCGGCCTTTCTTACTCAGTGGTCCTCACATCTTCCCTCCCTAAGGCAACGCCAGATCTGTCTCTGGGTACTATTTATCTAGAAAGGTTCCTCCCCGAAGCAAGTGTTGATAGAGAGGTCTGGAGTTTCTTGAAGGTCGGCCCCTCCCAAGTTTCTAGGACTTAGCCTAGAAAACGTTATTGCTTTTAGATACGCCACTGAAGTTTCAGACAGAAGCCTGAACAGTCTTCCAGGGAGTGAATGCCTGTCTGACATTAGACCAATTGCCTCCATACCATGACTCTTATAAGAAACAGCCAGCTCTTTATTAGGATGAAAACAAAGCATGCCAGGGCCGATTAAAAAATACATTATTTTAATTTTTAGGGGGAAAGAATTCTTTAAGGGGAATTGCCAACGATCAAAACTGGTTGATAAATCATGCATGTAGCTATTAATTAAACATTCCTACTCAGAGCCCTGTAATTAAGTTCGTCGTCGTCGCCTACTTACTCATAATGAACCATTCCTCCTAATCTGCTAAGTGCAGAAGGGAGTCAGGGAGAAAAATTTTAATTTGGAGTTTTCTGTGAGTTGGATCGAGAGGTAGTAGAGATGTGTCTAGGCTGGGCATCTGGAGAACCCAGGAAGAGTTAGTTAGTGCTAAAGTTGTGTTGTTCACAAACTCTGGGGCTTTTGCCGAATCACCATGCTTAACTGAGCCATCCTGTCATTGGTTGGGCAACAGGGTGCTGTCTCTTAGAGTCCGTTCTGAAGCCTTGGTGAAAGCCAGGGTGTGGCAGCATTTTGCAAATCTTAAACCAGTGCCAAGCCCTCATCTTCACCCATGGGATTTTCAGCTTCTTGTTGTAGCTCAGGCGCTCTGTCAGCGGGAGGAGGAAAAGACTTCAGGATACAATATCAGCCTCTGTAGAGCACAGAATAAAAGCTATGAAGAACCAGAGAATGGTGCTGGACCAGCCTGTGATTTGATTGACAGTGCCTTATGGGATGGCAGAGATAGGCTGGCAATGTGGGTGGTGGGAGAATGATTGGGACAGGAAGTGGCAGAGGAGAGTCTGTGAGATGTAGTTCAGCCACAGTAGGCCAGAGGTGGAGAGACATGACATGCAGGCATTCAAAGGGACTGTTCAGTCTTTTTAAATTAAATCTGTTTATCTCAGGCAGGTGCCACCTTGAAAGTGTGAAGATAAGAGGCTGTCTTGTGTAAGTCAGTTCTCTCCTTCCATGATGAGGTCCCACAGAAAAAGCATGGGTTGTCTGTCTTGGTGGTGGGCACCTTTACCCTGAGCTATCTCCCTGGCCCCTGAAATGTCTGCTTTCATGGCCAGCAGGGCAGTGTTTGAGTGTCGCAGTGTTCTGGAACACTTTTGGGGATCACTGTGGTTAGCAAGTCTGGCCTTGAGGTGACAGTGGTCTTGTAGAGGCTGCTGTCAACCTTGCGAAACAGCAAGTCAGCCTTCTTGGCTGTGTGTGTGATGAGCTGTGTGTCTGGAACAAAAGTTACTCTAGAAGCAGAGCCTGGCTGCAGGTGGGAGTGCCTCAGTCTCTATGAATGTATGAGCCTGCTTAGTTGGTCTAGTGGGCCGTGTTCTCCTGGTGTCCTCCATCCCTTCTGACTTCTACAGTCTATCCTGAAACTCTGAGAGAAGGAACCTGATGGAGATTTCCAATTTAGACTCTACATATTGCCTGGCTGTGAGACTCTGTACCTGTTCCCACTTACTACTGGATGAAGCTGCTTGAAGATGACACTGGACAAGGCACTGATCTATACATATAGCAAAATATCATTAGGAATCATTTCATCTTTCTTTTCTTTCTCCTCCTCCTCCTCCTCCTCCTCCTCCTCCTCCTCCTCCTCCTCCTCCTCCTCCTCCTCTTCTTCTTCTTCTCCAGTCTTATTTGGTTCTATTCTGTTTCTGACTTTACCATTGCCTCAAGACCAGCTTGTTGCTAACCACAACAACCCCAAAGCAGTTGTTCTAGAACACTGCTACTCTAAAAGCAGAACCAGACTTCTTAGTGGTACCACTTACTTTTTCTGTGGGACCACACTTTTCAACGGTCCTTAAAAATACAGGTAACCTGGTCCGACAAGACAGCTCAGCCATTAAAGGTGTTTGCCATCAGACGTGACAGCCTGAGTTCTACCCCCAAGATCCAGGTGGCAGAGGGAGAAAACTGACCACTGCAAGTAGTCTTTGATCTAGATGAGTGCACCAAGGCACACTGTTGTTCAACACACACACATACACACACGCAGAGTAAAAAATGCACGGATGTGAAAGTCAGGAAGAATACAAGGGGGGGCAGAAGAGGGGATGTGCAGGAGGAAAATCAACACAGAAAGTTTGAAAATGCTTTTATGCTCCTGGAGAAATTGCTCAGTGGTTAAGAACATGTACTGCTTGTACCTCTAGCTAGCTCTAGAGGATCTCTCTCTCTCTCTCTCTCTCTCTTACACACACACACTAACACAACATACACACTAAAATTTTGAAAAAAATGCAATGCCATTATGACACATAATTCTCTGCATACTAATTTAAGCACTTACAATTTAAAATACAAGTTGCAGGCTGGCGATGTAGATCAGTAGATAGGATGCTGGCCTAGCATGCTGGAAGCTCTGCATTTGATCACCAGCACTACATCAACCTGGTGTGGTGGTGCATACCTATCATGAGAGCATTCAGAAGATCGAGGCAGGTGGGGCAGAAATTCAAAGTTATTCTGAATTACATAGCTAGTTTGCGACAAGTCTGGACCACATGAGAAACCTGTCTCTAAATAAATCAATAAATGGAGGTGGAGGGATATCTTAGTCATGAGCATGAAGACTCAGGTTCAAATCCCTAGCTCCCAAGTAACAAGCTGAGCATGCTGGTGTTCAACCATAATCCCAGTGCTGCAGAGATGGAGACAGAAAGACAGATTGATCTCCTGTGGCTCACTGGCTGTTAGCCTTGAAAAACTAGTGAGAGACCTTGCCTCAAAAGTAAGGTGGAGAATGACGGGGACCCCATGTCGACCTGGCTTCTACATGCACACACATGCGCAGCCATAACTGCATGTTTATAGCACAGGAGCACACATATACTATACCCATCTACGGAGTAGGTAAGTAAATAAATCTGATTCCCAGTGTCTGTCCTGTGTGAAAATAGATTAGGACATACATCGGAATAAGTCTGTTATCGATAACACCTCACCAGCAGAGTTGGAAGTTGGGTAGCTGGAGTACTGCAGATACAGGTGAGAGAGGAGTGTGAATTCACGTTTACTTCACTGTTCATCTCTCCCAAGTAGCTCAAGGTAGCTCCAAGGGGGCAAATAGACTGTTCTCTTGAGGACGTGAGAGACACTCCATCCAAGATGTCTGTCTCGATGGTCATAGTCACACAGAATCCAGAACAAACTCAGGTACAGTAGATGCCTACCATTTAGTTCCTTCATCTAAAATAATATAAAAATAATGTGATTTCCACAGTGACCATTCACAGGATATTCAAGCTAAGAGCCTCAGGGAAAGATTTTTCTCTATTAAGATTTGCAGTCAGAGCTAGCAGGGTGGCTCTACAGTTAAGGATGCTTGCTGCCAAGACCGACAATTCACATTTGATTCCCAGAACCCTGATGGTAGAAAGACAGAGTTGACTCCACAAGTTGTCCTCTGACCTTCACAAGCATGCTATGGCATGTGCATGTGTGAATAAATAAATAAATATAAAAAATTTAAAGTGAGAAATGAAGATTTAGCTTCATTGATTTTTGTGATTCAGATGCAAATACATGTCCAAACTTCAGAAAAGGATAAGCAGGAAAATGTAAAAGCCAGTCATAATTGTGCCTCGTGGAGAAAACCACTTAAGTCAGGGTGCAAGTGAACTTCCATGTGATCTGAAATGATAGTGAAAACAGCTCAGACGGACTCAAAGCTACCATCTGTTGGAAGAGGCACGCATGCACTCCTGCGTTCTGTGTGCCACACCTACTGTGTGCCTGTGCTAACCCCTGAGGACACATTACCTCAGCCGATCCTGAACAACAACTGTGGCACATGGGCTTCAAGCTTGACTATATCCTGGAGGCATCAGGGGCATCAGTTTTGTTTGTTAGTTTGATACGGTGTCTCATAAGGTAGCCCCGGCTAACCTAGAACTCAGCAGTAGACCTGACTTGACTTGAACTCAGAGACTCACTTGCCTCTGCCTCCTGAGGACTAGGATTAAAGGTGTGCATCTTTAGAGAACATATTTAAAGATGTGATTTAGAAATTGGAGGGCCATGCCTCCAAATTAATTATGTCGCAAAGCATGCATCAAGGACTAAGACATCAGTGTTGTCCATATGAGGACAAAACAGAGTCAAAAGCTAAACATTTGCCATGACGTGGACCACTGGTCTGTGCCCTCTCTCCTTCTGTGATCTTACGTAGTCCACCCTAACTTCAGTGACTTTGAACTCCAGAGCCTCCCGCCCCTACCTCCCCAGTGCTGGGATTACAGGTATACACTACCATTTGGCTTTATTTGGTATCAGGGATAGAACCCAGCGTTGTATGTACAGTAGACAAGCACTCTATCAACTGACCTAGATCTGCAGCAGGCCAGTGGTTCTCAAATGTTATCATCACCATCAGCAGGGCACATAATGGAAACACAGACAGCGCTGGTTGCTCCCCCAGAGCCCCATACTTAGTAGTCTGCAGTAGGGTCTGAGCAACTGTATTCCCGTCAAGTACCTGGGTGTAAGGATGCTGTTGGTTTAGGAAACCTTAAGAATCACTGGGGGGTGGGAGGAAATTACATAGAGACTGCTTTCTATGTGTGGGAAGGAAAATCACAAGGCTCAGTCAGGTTCAGTAGTTTGGCTGAGGTAAAAACCTGAGACATACAGAGCCAGAATGTGAATCTGTGACCACACAACGCCTAAACTTTCCCACTCCGACTTAGTCAGTGCTAGTAGGCTTATGCCCAGCCATTTGAAATGAGCTGTAACCATGGCAACACAGACTTTCTCAACACTCTCTCCTGTCTGAGCACTTTCAAACAGTGATTGAGGAAACGGCTCCTGGTTTAGCCTTTGCCACAAAACAGTAATCATAAATGCAGATTTTTGCCTGGTTCAACCTACTACTTGCAAGTAACTAGCATCGGGCAGCTGGAGGTAAAAATTATCCGCTGAAATTCTTCTCAAGATGGGGGTGCATCTCAGTTGGTGAAGAGCTCACCTAGCATGCTCAAAGTCCTGGGCTCCATCCCATGACTGAATAAAACCACATGTGGTGGTACACACCTGTAATTCCAGCGCTAGGAAGGCAGAGGCAGGAGGATTAGGATCAATTCAATATTATTCTCAGCTGTGAAGTGAGTTTGAAGCCAGTTGGAGCTACATGAGACCCAGTTTCAAAACAAAACAGAACAGCAAATAACAATGTCAAAAGCCACCTCTGAGATTTGCCAAGAGGAAAACTTTTATTTGTGTTTGACCCATAACTGTGATCTCATGGATGTGAACTGAGATATTGCAGAATTGGAATTTGAGGCTCCAACCTTCTGCCTCCTGTCTTACCTTTCCTATCTGTCGCCTGGTTAGTGCATCCCATGAAACCTCCGGAGATGATGTGGTAACACAGAGGTTTGCCTCTGTCACAGCTGATGTCAAACGCATTCTGACTCACTTTCAGTCTTTGCTTCCCACTGTGTTCTGATACTGCATGAAAACACACTGACCTACATATCCAGAATAAAATCAAATAGGTACAGACACTTTATCACGGGATTTGGAAGTCACAGGTGATGCGGGTCTCACTTCATACTTCACTGAAGCCACACTTAGTGGTGTGGATGCGTCTTCTCACCTTTCTGAGTTCCCTCCCTCATACGTAGATGTGTAGACTGATGCTCTCCTTTTTAGAGTCACTATGAGGACCACGTGGGAGTTTGGCACTATGTTAGGCACAGAGCCAATGCTCAATTGATTAATAATTTGATTGTCACCCACATTGCTAGGGATAAGTCAAGGCTAGAGGAATGAGTAGAAGTTTTCAGTTTCAGTTCAGTAAGACATGTTGAGTGTGATATTTGATTTGGGGTAGGGGTGATTACTGATGTGATCCACCATACCCTTGTTTATGTAGTGTTAGGGAATCAAACTCAGGGACTCATGCATGCTAGGTAAGCACTCTACCAACTGAGCCCCACTTGGGTTTCTAAGAACCAGGCCAGAAACCTAAAGACTGGGTTTATTTTGATTGTCAAACACCAACCCTGTGACTGTGGGCAAGCCACTTGACCCTTCTGTCTCTGATTACTTCATTATGACTAAGAATAATGAGTGGCCCCTTGTTTTCAGGGCTGGGGTGTAGCTCAGTTGGTAGAGTGGCTGCCTAGTACCTCCCTAGAAGCAGGGCTTTGAACGCCTGCCAGCCTTGAATACACTGAATATGGTAGCAGGACAAATTCTTATAACACAGCACTCCGGAGGCAAAGGCAGGAGGATTAGAAGTTTGAGGCCATCCTTGGCTATAAAGTAAGTTCAAGGCTAGTCTGAGCTACAGTGTGAGTCTTATTTCAAAAATAATTTTCCATTGTTGTTGGTATTTGGGGGGGGGTGTTGTTTTGTTTTTCGAGACAGGATTTCTCTGTGTAGCTCTGGTTACCCTCTAACTCGATCTGTAGAGCAGACTGACGTCCTCAGAGATTCACCTGCCTCTGCTTCCCAAGTGCTGGGATTAAAGGCGTGCACCACCACTGCTAGGCTCAAAAACAATTCTTAATTTGTTTACTTGATACAGTTCCCGGGAGTATTAAGCAAGACTATCTAAACCCCTTTGTTTACCACGAAGCACTCAGAGATGGGTATAATTATTTCTATACCATTTTCCTATTGTGCCCTATCAATGGGAGATCTTTATTTTCTACCTTTTAGGTTTTTTATTAGTATATACATCAGAGCTTCCCACCCTTTCCTAAAACTGAGGCTCGTTGATAGAACCCCTCGTGTTGTGGCGATTCCTAACCATAGAATGATTTTGCTGCTATTCATGACCATAATTTTGCTACTGCTACACATTGTAATGTAACTATCTGATACTTGACCCCGTGGAGGTTACAATGAACAGGTGTATACCCGCTGACACACGTTAGTTAAACACAGTAATGTATTTACATTTATTTGTGTATGTGTGTACATATGCATGCATGCTTGAGCTCATGCACATATCTACACATGCATGAGTGCATGTGTGCATACATCAGGTGAACCCTCCCAGGTGGGTCCTGGGGATTGAACTCAGGTTGTCAGACTTGTATGACACCTTTACCCCTGAGCCATTTCAGCAGTGTTTGTTTTCGTGATGATAACATTCTGACTGAGTGAGATGGAATCACACTGTAGCTTTGTGTTTCCATTCTGACTAAAGAGGTCGAACACTTTGTGTGTTTGTTAGCTATTTATGCTCTTCCTTTTGGCATGCCTGTTTAGTTCATTTTCTTCCATTTATTGGTTAGAGTATTTGCTCTTTTGTTTAACTTCTTGAGTTCTTCATATATTGTAGATATTAAGCCCTTGTCAAATATCTAGTAGAGGGCTGTCTCTATACAAAAGCTATACAAAAGCCTTTAGCTTGATATAATTCCATTTATGTGTTCTTGGTATGATTCTGTGCACCTATTAAACAACATTGTGCTAAGTGACATTGAGGTTTCTGAGGTAAAGGACCAGGCTCTGGGAGTTGGCTGTGCAGTTGAGGCCATGGTTTGTTGACATGGCTGTAATAACACCTGTCTTAGGGTTTCGATTCCTGCACAAACATCATGACCAAGAAGCAAATTGGGGAGGAAAGGGTTTATTCATCTTATACTTCCACATTGCTGTTCATCACCAAAGGAAGTCAGGACTTGAACTCAAGCAGGTCCAAAAGCAGGAGCTGATGCCGAGGCCATGGAGGGGTACTGCTTACTGGATTGTTTCCCTTAGCTTGCTCAACTTGCTTTCTTATAGAACCCAAGACTACCAGCCCAGGGATGGCAATGCCCACAATGGGCTGGGCCCTCCCACCCTTCTTTTTTTTTTTTTTTTTCATATTTTATTTACATTTCAAATGTCTCCCCCTTTCCAGATCTCCCCTTTGGAACCTCCCCATTCCCTCTGCCCTCCCCCTGCCACTATGGGGATATTCTCCAAACCACCTTCCCACCCACCCACCCACTCTCGTCTTCCCTCCTTGTCATTTTCCTATACTGGGGGATCTAACACCCTCAGGCCCAAGGGCCTCTCCTCCCCCTGATGGATAACAAGACCCTCCTCTGCCGCATTTGTGGCCAGCACCATGGGTCCCTCCATGTGTATTCTTTGGTTGGTGGATCAGTCTCCAGAAGTATTGGGGGGGGGGGGTGTCAGGCCAGTTGCCACCGTTGCTACCTCCCTGGGGCTGCATACTCCCTCAGCTCCTTCAATCCTTTCTCCAAGCCCTCCATCTCATCTGGGACCTCACACTCAGTACTACTGTTGCTGTGAAGTGACTCTTGGGTATTTCAAACGTTTGGGCTAATAGCCACTTAACAGTGAGTACATAGCATGTTCATTCTTTTGTGACTGCGTTACCTAGCTCAGGATGATATTTTCAAGATCCATCCATTTGTCTATGAATTTCATGAAGTCATTGTTTTTAATAGCTGAGTAGTATTCCATTGTGTAAATGTACCACATTTTCTGTATCCATTCCTCTGTGGAGGGACATCTGGGTTGTTTCCAGCTTCTGGGTATTATAAATATGGCTGCTATGAACATAGTGGAACATGTGTCTTTATTACATGTTGGAGCATCTTCTGGGTATATGCCCAGGAGTGGAATAGCTGGGTCCTCAGGTAGTATTATGTTCACTTTTCTGAGGGTCTGCCAAACTGATTTCCAGAGAGGTTGTATCATCTTGCATTCCCACCAGCAATGGAGGAGTGTTCCTCTTTTTCCACATCCTCGCCAACATCTGCTGTCACCTGAGTTTTTGATCTTAGCCATTCTGACTGGTGTGAGGTGAAATCTCAGAGTTGTTTTGATTTGCATTTCCCTGATGACTAAGGATGTAGAACATTTCTTTAGGTGCTTCTTGGCCATTCGAGTTTCCTCAGTTGAGAATTCTCTGTTTAGCTCACTTCCCCATTTTTCTATAGGGTTATTTGGATCTCTGGAGTCTAGCGTCTTGAGTTCTTTGTATATATTGGATATTAGCCCTCTGTCCGATGTAGGATGGGTAAAGATCTTTTCCCAATCTGTAGGTTGCCGTTTTGCCCTAATTACAGTGTCCTTTGCCTTACAGAAGCTTTGTAATTTTATGAGGTTCCATCTGTCAATTCTTGATCTTAGAGCACAAGCCATTGGTGTTCTGTTCAAGAACATTTCCCCTGTGCCCAAGTGTTCGAGACTCTTCCCCACTTTCTCTTCTATTAGATTCAGTGTATCTGGTTTTATGTGAAGGTCCTTGATCCACTTGGACTTGAGCTTTGTACAGGGAGATAGGAATGGATCAATTCGCAATCTTCTATATGTAGACCGCCAGTTGATCCAGCACCATTTGTTGAAAATGCTGTCTTTTTTCCACTGTATGGTTTTAGCTCCTTTGTCAAAGATCAAGTGACTGTAAGTGTGTGGGTTCATTTCTGGGTTTTCGATTCTATTCCATTGATCTACCTGCCTGTCACTGTACCAACGCCATGCAGTTTTTATCACTACTGCTCTGTAGTACAGCTTGAAGTCAAGGAGGCTGATTCCCCCAGAAGACCT
Organism: Rhynchomys soricoides; assembly: GCA_019843965.1. Taxonomy (NCBI): domain Eukaryota; kingdom Metazoa; phylum Chordata; class Mammalia; order Rodentia; family Muridae; genus Rhynchomys; species Rhynchomys soricoides. The sequence goes on from JADRCH010000089.1 coordinate 1,969,660, forward strand.
TTTATTGTTGAGGATAGTTTTTGCTATCCTGGGTTTTTTGTTATTCCATATGAATTTGAGAATTGCTCTTTCTAGGTCTATGAAGAATTGAGGTGGGATTTTGATGGGGATTGCATTGAATCTGTAGATTGCTTTCAGCAGGATGGCCATTTTAACTATATTAATCCTGCCAATCCATGAGCATGGGAGATCTTTCCATCTTCTGAGGTCTTCTTCGATTTCTTTCTTCAGAGACTTGAAGTTCTTGTCATACTGGTCTTTCACTTGTTTGGTTAGAGTCACACCAAGATATTTTATATTGTTTGTGACAATTGTGAAGGGTGTCATTTCCCTAATTTCTTTCTCAGCCTGTTTATCCTTAGAGTATAGGAAGGCTACTGATTTGCTTGACTTAATTTTGAATCCAGCCACTTTGCTGAAGTTGTTTATCAGCTGTAGCAGATCTCTGGTGGAGTTTTTCAGGTCACTTAAGTATACCATCATATCATCTGCAAATAGTGATATTTTGATTTCATCCTTTCCAATTTGTATCCCTTTGACTTCCTTTTTGTTGTCTGATTGCTCTAGCTAGAACTTCAAGTATTATATTGAAAAGATAGAGTGAGAGTGGACAGCCTTGCCTAGTCCCTGATTTTAGTGGGATTGCTTCGAGTTTCTCTCCATTTACTTTGATGTTGGCCACTGGTTTGCTGTATATTGCTTTTACTAAGTTTAGGTATGCTCCTTGAATTCCTTATCTTTCCAAGACTTTTATCATGAAGGGATGTTGAATTTTGTCAAATGCTTTTTCAGCATCTAACGAAATGACCATGTGGTTTTATTCTATGAGTTTGTTTATGTAGTGGATTGCATGGATGGATTTCTGGGTATTGAACCATCCCTGCATCCCTGGGATGAAGCCTACTTGATCATGGTGAATGATCATTTTGATGTGTTCTTGGATTCGGTTTGCAAGAATTTTATTGAGTATTTTTGTATCGATATTCATAAGGGAAATGAGTCTGAAGTTTTCTTTTATTGTTGGGTGTTTGTGGGGCTTTGGTATCAGTGTAACTGTGGCCTCATAGAATGAATTGGGTAGTGTTCCTTCCGTTTCTACTTTATGGAATAGCTTAAAGAGTATTGGTATTAGGTCTTCTTTGAAGGTCTGATAGAATTCTGCATTGAACCCATCTGGTCCTGGGCTTTTTTTGGTTGGGAGACTTTTAATGATTGCTTCTATTTCTTTAGGGGTTATGGGGCTATTTAGATGGTTTATCTGATCCTGATTTAACTTTGGTAATTGGTATCTGTCTAGAAACTTGTCCATTTCCTCCAGATTTTCCAATTTTGTTACATATAGGCTTTTGTAGGCCCTCCCACCCTTGATCACTAATTGAGAAAATGCCTTACTGCTGGATCTCATGGAGGCATTTCCTCATGGGAGGCTCCTTTCTCTGTGATAACTCCAGCTTGTGTCAAGTGGACACAAAAAAATCAGCCAATGCAACATCCAACACAAGATCTGCTGGAACGAGCTTTGAAGTTTGGCCTTCACAGTGGGTTTGGGTGGTCTTGGTGCTCTCTGGGCAGGGATATGGATCTGGGCTGTGAAGGTTGGGAGAAACTGGTTGTGTAGAAGTGTGTACACCTGAATTTGGGAGCAAGGTGTATTGGTGAAGCCTGACTAGAAGATAGTATTGGAGGAAAGGGAGTCGAGCCTGCCTGAAATCTAATCCTATTCAAGTGATGTCCAGACAGGAAAACTTTTACTCTGGAGGTCCATTATAATGACTCATTCAGGCTACCAATGAACAAAAAGCAATTAGGAGGTTGTTCATGACAAATCCTTCCTGTGTTAATTATGAATTGAGAGCAATTAATAGTACTAGGCTTGGGGTTGAGGCCTTCAGTAACTTCCTCAGTTACCACTTTTGCTCTCTCAAGAGCTGTATGAAGGAAATATTTTCATTCTCTTGTTGGGGGGGAAGACGAAGGGTCACTTTGGGCTCATGTCTGCTCAGAACTAGAAGTCAAATCCAGATTTATCTGGCTCCTAGTCTACCATCTCTACACTACTATGCAGCTCTTTGCTTTTGTTTTTAAAGCTGTCCTTCCTTCCCTCCCTCCCTCCCTCCCTCCCTCCCTCTCTCCCTCCTTCCTTCCCTTCTTCCTTCCTTCCTTTCCTCTTCCCTTTCCTTCCAGCTGGAGTCTCCAGTAACTCAGCTTTGTGGCAAACTTGTTATGTAGCTGAGGCTGACCTTGTGCTTCTCCTAAGAGCTGAGGTTACAGGTGTGATGTCCACAGAAGAGTGATGGACTATGGCTTTGTGCAGTCTGCTCATTGCTCTCTGCTCTACCCTATACCCAATTTCACATTTTCTGTATTTATTTCTGTCTCGGAGGTTGTGTAGAGGTCATTTCAGGTGAGATCCTAAGGGCTTCCCTATATCCCCAGCAGGAGTCACTTTTAGAAGCAACACTCCCCAGTTTCTGGTCAGTGTCTTAGTTATTTGGTTCTGGCAATGTCCTTTCCTTAGGGATTATTTCTGCACACACTTGCTGATAACCCCATTCTAAGACCCAAACAGGGGTTCTGAAAACCCATAACCACTAAGGGAAAAACACGTGTACAAAATTCGCATGACTCCTTAGGTTCTTTCTATTTCCACCAGGTGATAGAACAAAGACGGAGGAAAGAGGTCACCGGAGCTGGGGGGGGGGGGTAGGCGGGGAGGGGGGGAAGGCAGGCAGCAGGGGCAGGGGCAGGGGCGGGGCAGGGCCAAGGGCAGCAGCAGGGGCGGGGGAGGAGGGCTTTTTTGTTTGTTTGTTTGTTTGTTTTGTTTTTTCAAGATGTCAATATGGCTGGGGAGGAGGCAGGTGAGAATCAATCCAGTGTGAGGAGCGTCACTGGTCTGGGAACACTCTGCTCACCTTGCCCTTTAAACAGATAATAAGAAAGCTGAAAGGGTAGTCGCTCTGAAGCCATTCTCCCGCTGATGCCCTGGGGAGTTTGGAGGTGAGTCCCACTAACGTTAATGGAAGTTACATGTGTAATCCCCCTCCCCCTTTATTATCCCAGAGAGAATAGAGCTTTATACTACTTGGGTAATTATGGTACCGCACTGTTTTGTTTTGTCTTTTTTTTTTCCTAGTTAACTTTTTCACCTGCTTTTCCTGCCTTGGACTCTTAAGAAAGGGCACCCAATTCTTCCTGCCTTGAAAAAAAAAAAAAAAAAAAAGGAAAATTGCCAAAATATCTGAGGGGCTGAACAAAGGTAACTGGATCTACTTGGTGGAGGGAGGGAAAGCAAGAGAACAGCAGCGCAGGAAGCTGGGGTGCTCCCCTGTTAATTTTCAGAGCCCAGGAAGCAGGCTGTGCGGATCTGCTAACAATACAGGGCTTTTCACCCGCTGCCCATTTCCTCAGGTATTTGAGGTGAAAGGAGAACAATCCCAGAATCTTCTGCTGAGTTAAATGTAGAAGGGAAGATTTAAGCAGCATTGCCTCGGCATTAGCAGAACTGAATAACTAAAAAAAGAGATACATTCGGTATCGGAGAGTTGACTTATGGGAAGAAAGGATATTGTTGTTAAGGTTCAGTCAGCAGTGTGAGTCTTTGGGCATTGCCATACCAGGAACATTGATTATAACACACAATCTTTCATCCATGTCTTGTGTGTGCGCGTGCGCGCTCTGGAAGACTGGGGATTGAACCCCAACGCACTACGTGTGCTAGGCAAGTGCTCTACCACTGAGGTACACTCCCATCTTTGTGCTGTAAGCTCTTCACAGACTAAGCTGGCTCTCCAGACCAAGGGGTGATTTTTAAAAAGGAGACAAGCTCTGCTTCCCTGGTGGCTCTATTTCCATCACTTTAGGATAGCTTTCGTGGTTGTTTGTTTTTGTGATTGAAAGTGAAAGAGCGGTGCACTTTGGCATCCTAACACCTTCAGGTTTGTGATAACCATCGAATCTAATCTTGGCAGGGGCTTTGTGGTTACTGAGCTCAGTGTTCAGGGTTGAGGAGCTTGCTTGTATTTACTGCTTAGTTCTGAATCTGGATCAGGCTGAGGGATTTCAGTCAGCATGCTAGTAACACCCTATCTTAAGCCCCTCTGCCCTGGAAAGTTCTGCTCCATGTTAGGAATAAATCCCTATCTTCTAGATTTCCCCAGGAACCCAGCTCTGCCTGTCACCCACTGAGCCCCTGTCTTGGAACCTTAACAAATGGTTCACCTTCCCCTCCTGTTTGAGAATCTCACCACTCCTCAGCATTAAGCGCTGAGGCATTAGGTGGGTTTGGAGCCACAAGCTTCACCCCTGCACTCAGGAGGCAGAGGCGGGCAGATCTCTGTGAGTTCCAGGCCCAACCCAGCTGCACCTTGAAATACTCCCACAAAAACAAGACACAGAACTGAGACATTGTATTGGCCGGCTTCCCATGCGTCCATGCGTGCACCCTCCAGCTGTCCTGTGAATGTTGACCCCCGGTTTCTCCAACTCAGTTCACTTCCTGAGCCCCATGACAGAAGACCTTTAATATAGTGCCTGGTCTTTTAACAGTCACAGCTGGATCACTGCTCTGAAGTTGCCTGTGGCTGAAGCCTCATTCATATGATCAGATTGAGCATGATCAGATTGATGCTCAATGCTCGCTCAGGAGAGGACTGAGACCCAGTGTTACATAAGCCGCTTTCTCTAAACAGCCCAGAGTACAAAGAGTATCTGCAGATTTAGGAGACCTGGATTTTAGCCTTTTCTCAGTCATGGAGTCTCCTTATTCCAGCCCATTGTCCTCTACCCATTTCACTATTTAACAGCCACAGATGTCTTTACATAGAAATTGCATCATGTTACTTAAAACTCTTCAGTGATTTCACCACCTTCTTAGTCCTTAGTTTAAATCCAAATTCTTTACTGAGCACTAAGGGCCCCTGAGGGTGTGGTGCCATCAACTACCCTCACCCTGCCTTTCTGTTTATCCAGACCCCTTTCTGTATCACCCACCACGCCGCACTGATATGGTGTTGGAGGTTGGTTCCTGATACGAAGACGTTGGCCTTAAGGGGTGGAGCCTGTGGAGAGGGGTGGAGCCCAGGGTAAGGGGTGGAGCCTATGGAGAGGGGTGGAGCTAGGGGAGAGGGTGGAGCCCAGGGTAAGTGGTGGAGCCTATGGAGAGGGGTGGAGCCCAGGGTAAGGGGTGGAGCCTATGGAGAGGGGTGGAACTAGGGGAGAGGGGTGGAGCCCTGGATAAGGGGTGAGGGGGGGGGAGGGGAGGAAGGACGAAGGGGTAAGGGTGGAGCCCAGAGTAAGGGGAGGAGCCCTGGAAGAGGTCACCTTCCTTTGGTGTCTCACTCTGTAACCATTCCTTTATATCATTGTGCACCGGAGCTGAGCCACTTTGTCCTTGAACCTCAAATACTTGGAGTCTCACTTTTTGCCTAGCTAACCCTGAATCTCTAGGTTTTAGTTAGGCATCGTTTTTTTGCAAAAAGCTCTTGAGGACAGGCATAATCTAGCCTTTAGGCCAGTGTTTTCGTTGTGTGTTTTATATCTGGTTGCTAGGGATGAAATCAAGGGACAGAAGCCAGAACCTTGAGCATGTCAGGCCAATGCTAACCCCAGCCCGGGCCTGTGCATCAGGTTATGTATATCGCTCTTCTCTGGCGCTTGCCTCTGCGGTCATGCAATCTGGCCATGTAGGTCTTTTGCTTACAGTCTTGCACCTGGAGCTTAAAACATTGGAAAAAATACGTTTTGGTCTACTGAACCCAAAGCCACCACTGACAGCAAAGGACAAGAAACAAGAGAAACATGTGTATTAAATATCTGCTTCAGGATTCAGCTCCTGTTCATCTCTGTTGCAAAGACTTGATTGACACTGTAGCAAGAAAATATCCATAAGGCAGGCACAGAAGATGAGTCTGAGAACCTAATAAAACTTAACTGATAAAAACAGAGCTGGGGGCTGGAGAGGTGGCTCAGCGGTTAAGAGCACTGGCTGCTCTTCCAGAGGTCCTGAGTTCAAGTCCCAGCAACCACATGGTGGCTCACAGCCATCTGTAATGAGATCTGATTCCCTCTTCTGGTGTGTCTGAAGACAGTGATGGTGTACTCACATACACAAAATAAATAAATTTCTAAAAAACAAAACAAAACCACACAACCACAGAGCTGAAGGACGGGAGAGAGATGGCTCAGCAGTTAAGGGCACTTGAGCAGTTAAGAGTTCATTTCCCAGCAACTAAAGTTGGACAGCTCACAACCACCTATAACTTCAGATCCAAGAAAACCAACACACTCTTGATCTCTGCAGGCACCAAACCAAGGGTGGCTAGGAATGTGGGCCAAGGGTACAGCTCAGTGGGAGACATAGCACCTGCCTAGCCTGTGTGTGTCAGGTCTGGGATTCAATCCCTGGTGTTGCAAAGCTAGAATAACAGTGAAGATGGTGGGGGGTCAGCTGGTCCTCCCCCTCCCAGGCTTGAACCTGTGTGTGTCAGCACTGTATGTGTATTTATTTCAGAACAGCCTGATGGGTAGGAGAGAGAAAGTAACCGTCTAAAGCCTCTCCCCCTGCGTAGGGACAGAGCTAAGCTTCTAACATACACAGGAAATGGTCAAAGGTTTAACAAACATTAGTTGAACATCTACTATGGACTAAAACATTTGAAAGCACAAGTACCTTTAGACTTTACTTAACATTTAAAGATTTATTTTTAATTTTTATCATTTATAACGTGTGTGTGCCTGTGTGAACATGTGTCCACACATGTGTGGAGATGCCTGGAGAAGCCAGAAGAGAGCACCTGATGACTTGGAGCTGGATTCCCAAGCAGATGTAAGTCACTTGTTGGGGATGCGGGGATTAGAACTCTGGCCCTCAGGACAGAGCAGCCAGCACTTTTAACCTCTGAGCCATCCCTCCAGCCTTTAGTTAACTCATTTTTTATTATCTGGAATGATTTTATAATGACTGTATGGTGAATGTGAGCATTGGAGTCACACATGAATTTTTACCTCACAACTTAACAATGTTTTAAATTGGTACATATATTTAAATTTTGTCTTTAATAATCAGACACACCAAAAAATAAATGATGTGGTGTGGATGATGCTTATTCTCCAGCAATTCATTTTGAAATAGCTTTACATTGAAGGATTCATATTTAGAGTAGACTTTGGTTTGCTCAGTGTTGGTTATAGGTGGTAATCGTTTTGAAAAATGAACTATGGTTATATTAAGGACTGTCTTCATAACTGAATACCTCCAGGGCTGGAGAGATGTTTTAGTAGAGCACTAGGTGTAACCTGTAAGCCTTACTTTGAGGGGCAAAGATAAACAGCTCCAGACCCTCCAGCCTAGCCAGAAAGGCAAACTTCTGGTTCACTGAGAGACCCTGTCTCAAGGCAATGAGGGGAGGGTGCTAGAGAAACACAGCTGGCTTCCTCGTGTGTGCACCCACATGTCCTTGCAAATGTACCACACACATTTTTAAATATTTGATTTAATATATAATTAATATTGATTAATAATAATTTAATTAATAATAATTTAATTAATTTAATATTTAAAATTAAAAGAAATAAATTTGAGCATGTTGTTGGTGCTGGAGACAGAACCCAGGATTCTGAGCCTGTCTCTCAGGTAAGGAGACAGACCCAGGATTCTGAGCCTGTCAGGTAAGTTCTTGCATTACCACTGAGCTGCAGCCTAGACCCAAATGATAGCTTCTGAGTGCTACATCACCTCACACCCCAGGCATCTCTCTCTTTAAAAAATGTTTGTTTGGCTTTTTTTAATTTTAAAAATGTTTAGACAATATATTTTGATCATGTTTTTTCCCCTCCCCAGGAGGGGAGTAAAGAGGTTACCTCCCCTACCCACCCAATTTCATATTCTTTTGCTCTCTCTTACTTTTTCAAAAACAAAAACAAAACAATAACAAAAATCAAAACAAGCTAAAAATAAAAGATTAATAATACAAAACCAAAAAAACCCGAACAAACCACCCAACAAAATACCCCAAACAAAACACACACACACACACACAGGCACGCATGCACAACATGAATTTCATTTTGCATTGGCCACCTTTACTCCTGCACATGGGGCCTGCCCTAGCGCATGTCTAAGACCCCAGTGACCCTCCACTGAAGGAAACTGCTCTCCCTTCCCAGCAGACATCAGTTACAAAGAGTTTCTCAGTTAAGGGCGGGACTTTTGCCCACTTCCTCTCCTCAGCGCTGGGATTTCCTCTGGTTTGAAGTATTGCAGGTCTCCTGTGTGCTCTCACAGGCTCCGTGAAGTCACGTGTGCATCAGTCCCGGTGTGCTGGGAGACCCTGTTTCCTCTGAGTCCTCCCCCACCTCTGGCTCTTACAATTTCTGTCTCCTCTTCCACATAGAATCACACCCGGAGAGCGACTTCTGCTCCTAGAACCAGAAAAGTCCACTCTCCTCATTCCAGGTTTGGAGACAAATCCTGAAGCACCTTCAAGTCTTCTCACTGGAGCTACACCCTGGCTTCTGCATCTGCTGGACTAATAGCGGAAGAAGGAAGAAGCTTCAAAAATCAGTGTGGAGATTATAAATTGGGTCGTGACTGAAAATTTGGCCCTTGGTGCGATTTTAGCCGTCTACCACCTTCATGCCCTTCAGCCTGCGCTGGATGAAAGACCTGCTCCTTTCACCCGAGAAGTTGATCTGTGAACTCTGTCAAAAACCTCCCAACCTCACGGTTGTCCATCATGCATTCCATTAGCATAATTTGCCACCCAAGGTGTGAATGTGTAATCTCTAAATTGCTGTGTAGAATAGTGCCCTGTGTCAAGACACCATTTCCTTGCCACTGTAGTAGAGGGAGTTAAAAGTTGCCATTAAGAATTACTAATTTCTCTTAAGCTTTCTCTTAAGAGGGACCTCTCATACAAATTTAACTGATGCCATTGAGTTAGATGCTGTCCTTCAGCCAAATGAAGCCTCCAGCAGAGTCCTTGGGAACTGGAAAGGATCAGAATCTGATTTTCAGAAGCACGGTGGCCTGTTCAGCTAGGATGGGTGTATCCAGACACTTCAGTAAATGATATAAACCACATTCACTTTTCTGACCACAGAAAACTGGTTCATAAGCTCTCCATTTTAGGAGCGTGCTCTCTCTCTCTCTCTCTCTCTCTCTCTCTCTCTCTCTCTCTCTCTGTGTGTGTGTGTGTGTGTGTAGCCTGGAGGTTTTTAGGACCAGCATTAAAGCTTTGTAAAATTTCTCCAGGGTCGCCATCATGATCTTCCTCTTTTTTAATTCCTAAAATTAAAATGTGTTGGAATGCTCTCCTGCCTTTCACTCCCTCCTCAATGGACCCTTTAGTTTTCCACACCAAGGTGTCCGTCTTCAGGGTGCCAGGTCAGGCTACCAAAACAGCTTCTACAGGGGATTAGCACCAATTAACATCGTTGTACACAAAAGCCACTGGCAGCTGAACACGCAGGCTGGGGGTGGCTGGGGGCTGCATTTTAAACAGGGGCCTTCTGCACTTGCTTCAAGTAGGAAGAGGTAGAGAAAGTTTTTATTTATAATTGGAAATGCTGTTATTGGATAAATTCTAGTGAAAGCAAAGTCGAGCTCAGAAGTATCTACCAAAGGCCAATTGCACCTTGGTCTCCATTGTCTGGGCTCCAGGAAGATGCTGACACAATGTAGCTGATTCCTTGGTGCATTGAGATGCAAAGATGTCCCTCCCTAACAATTTCTTTTCCTATGTTTCTGTTCTCTCCCTCCCTCCCTCTCTTTCTCTCTCTCTCCCTCCCTCCCTCCCTCCCTCCTTCCTTCCCTCCCTCTCTCTTTCTCCCTCTCCTCTAAGGCACAAAAAGGAGCTCCTGCAAAGCATATGTGGTCTTAAAAGCCTTTTCGGAAGGATTCTATCTTGTAGGTATCTGTACCACAAGGTCTTTGTTTGGAGCAGAATAAAGTAGAGAGTGGTACTGTACAAAGTGTGCTTGCTTCATAGTCCTTAAGTTAGAGTTCCGGTCACTGTCATTTCAAGCAGAACTACCAATTGCTGTGTTCGGTGGTTCTGGGGTGTGTGTGTGTGTGTGTGTGTGTGTGTGTGTTTAAGAGGTAGTGTATCTTGTATTCAGAAATACTGAAGTGAATAAAGACTACTGTTAAAGAGAATGTCAGGATCCAGGTATTTAAGCAGACTGAGATCTGGTCGAATAGTATTGTTAAAGCCATCAGGGATGTTTCTGTAGTTGGGTTGTGAGTTTTCAGGCTCATTTTAAAGCTGGAGGGTAACCTGAGTGTTTGTAGTCTGCTTGATTTTGCACCTTTGTAGCTTCCTGGACAGCATGGTAGAGATTTCTCTGTGAATGATAGTGCCAGACATGGTAATACTGTGTGCAGAAATGTCTCCGGAAGACAACAGTGGGAACCCATGGAAAACCAGAGGTCTGTAAAAGAAATTAATTAATGTATGGTAGGTTACATAATGATTGGGATTACAGACTTCTTGAGTCAGGATGGGGAGAGTTGGAATCCCAGATGTACCATATTCAGTCTCTGTTATCTATTGTGTTTTATAAACAGAAGTGATACACACAATCACATGAATTTCTCTCCTTCAAAGACTGCATTGGAAAGTGATTTTTGTTTGTTTTGTTTTGTTTTTAAGTCAGCCTCTTGGTACCTAATATAAATTATGGTCATTTTGCAGTTTCCTGGGTTTCATACATAACTCTAGATTCTTCTTGGTGTAGTATTTTCGAAGCAAATCTTAATACAGTCTCACTGTGTGGCTTTGCCCCCTGGGCTCAGATTTCAGATACTGTATTGTGAGTCTTCAGACATGTGGAGTACCCCTAATGTTACATGGAAATTGCCAGAGGCACAGGTGGAATGGAAACACTGTTATATTTTGTTCATTTTTCACCCTTCAGCAGTTGCTCCTTTCTCCCTCTTGCTGAACGCTTATTAGGGTATGGAGTGCAGGTGTGTGGGAAATGGCTAGCGGACATTGACAGGTTATTTTGTTGGTCACTGCCTAATTAGAAGAATAGTGGCTGCTCCCTGCTAAGCTTTAGTGTGGGGCGGCAGAGCTGGTCCGGTCTAATTTCCTCACGGCTTTGATACTTGCCAAGAGATTGACGGTTTACACAAAAAGCCAAGGCCCGAAGGAGGCCGGTGCAAACAATGAGCCTTCTTGCTTGTAGACACCACAGATGTGAGAGAAAGCTGGCGAAAAACAATCGGCTGACACTGTCTAATTGTCTCCGATGTCAGCGTCATTAATGTTTTCCCGTGTAAACCGGAGAAGGCCAAGGTTGTACCCTCCCTTTATTTCTAAGGCACATGATTATGTAACTCACCAAGATTCAGACTAAGCGTTAATTGTGTTTGTGCAGTAAAGAATCCAAAGCTACCTTGGATTTAATGAATATGTGTTTAATTAATTTTGACAGCTTTTATCTTTATTACCTTTGGAGTGATATCGGAATTAATCACAATTTTTTTTTCAGTAATTAAAAAAATCACAACTCACTTCATGATTTATATTTATTTACATCGTAGAATTCAAACCAAGGGAAAACTAGGAAACTTTGCTGATCCTCAGGAAAACTTCTGAGATGTTTTGCCATCATCAGAACAATTGTTTGGGATGTCAATAGAGCTTCTTAATTAGATGACAGATCTGAGTGTTCTAAAGAGACACGTGTCAAGAGTTGCAGTTTTACCAGGTTACCCTTGAGAAACACCAAGCCTAGTCAGAAACGAAGTGGTTCCCCCTCCTCTGGGGAACACTGGGGAAAGTTAATCCTTGGGAAAAAAATAACAGACTGGACTGACATTCAATTATTTATTTATTTATTTATTTATTTATTTATTTATATGGTGAGGTAAAACCGGTAATTTCCTACAGGGATAGTGAGTCCATGTGAGCTGAAGTACATGGACCCAGCAGCAACACTGCAGATGCCCAAGTTATCCAAGGATGGAACTGCAGTGTTGGCCTTTGAGTATTTCCTTGTTCCCTCTCTCTCCCCTCCCCTCTCTCCCTGTCCCTGTCCCTGTCCCTCTCCCTCTCTGAGGGTGAACTTTTCCCCTATTGGAGCAGTGGAGTGCCCCAGAGTAGTGGTCAAGGAACAGAGCTGTGTCTGAGCCATGATGTATTTGTGGTCAGAGAAGTTCACATATCCTGAGTCCCTTATAGTAGATAATGTATTGACTTTGGAGTTTCTGGTAGAGATCAGAGGAAATATGTGTGATTAGCATGCACAATGCCCTGCCTTCAAATTTTGGTCCCCGGTGGTAAACAATATCAAAGTCTCAAAATAGTGTCTTTCTAGTCTAGAGAGATAGCTCAATGGCTAAGGTGCTTGCAGGGAGTGTCCTGAGACCACTACTCAACCCCCTCCCCTCAAAAAAGCTGGGCAGCCTGTGCTTGTAACCCCAGTGCTGGGGAGCAGACAGAGGACCCCAGGGTTTCCCTGGCAACAACAATGTCACGTGCAAAGTCAGCTCTTACAGCATTTCTCCTCCCACCTCTCACAGAATTTCTGGATTTATAGTTACGCATAGAAAATCATTGGTTTTTGGCTTCCTGTGCACCCCCTTATTTGTGGACTATCATCTCTCAGCATCCACACAGTGGGGCCCAACATGTATGAGCCCCAATTTGTCATCAACTGTGGTTTTGTAGACATGCCCCCAAAAGTTCTGCTTTTAGCATCAGGAGATCTGAGTTAGAGTCTATTCTCAGCTCCATATTAACTAGGAGGCTTTGGGTAGCTCCTTCTGAAACTCAGTGTATTTACTTTTAAAAAAAGATTTATTTTACTTTTATGTGTACGCATGTGTCAGTATGTATGTGTGTGTCAGTGTGTGTTGGTGTGTGTGCTGATGTGTATGTGTTGGTGCCTGTGAGTGTGTGTATGTTGGTGTGTGTGTCAGTGTGTATGTCTATCAGTGTGTATTGATGTGTGTGTCAGTGTGTGTGTCAGTGTGTGTTAGTGTGTGTGTGTATATTTGTGCCGGTGCATGTGTGTATGTTGGTGTGTGTGTGCATGCACACTCATGAGTGCAGGTGTTCATTGAGGCTAGAGACATCAGATCCCTTGGAGCTGGAATTACAGGCAGTTATGAGCTGCCAAACATGGGTTCTAGGAAACAAACTCTGGCTCTACGTAAGAACAGTGCTTGCTCTTAACCCTTGAGCCATCTCTCCAGCCCAAACCTTTGTATCAAGAAGGGGCAGTAATATTGGCTTGCAGGACTTGTCATCAAAGATAACAAAAGTGAAGCAAATACAACAAAACAGTAATCCCGGTGAGTGGCCAGCAGTAATCTGGGAGTGTGAGACCAGTCTGCTCTACATGGAGAGAGTTCTAGGCCAGCCAGGGCTCTGTAGTCTGAGACCATATCTCAAGAGACAAAACAAAGCAAACAAAAAGATAATGAGGTGGGTGTGGAACAGTTAAGAGTGCTTGCTCCTCCTACAGTGGGTTCAGTTCCTAGCACTCACAGCAGGGGACTCACAGTGTTAGTCCTCTTGTTCTCTGTGGGCATCTGCACACATGTGCTACATAGACGTACCCTTAGGTGCACACGTGCACACATGAAACGGTACGGGGAGGTCTGCTGCCCTGGGTGAGTGCCATTGTTTTACAGAAAAGGCTGCTGCATGGAGCAGCCTGTCTGTCTGCTGTGCCTCTGTTTTGCATTTGTGTCTGCTTGGGAGAGATACCCATGCTGCCTGAGCTTAGAGCCTCACGTATTCGTGAGATGACAGCGTCTGTCCTCACAGTGCTACCTGAGGAATGAATAAATGAACAGTGTCGGCGTAGTGTTGACACTCATAATGTAAACACCCATGTTACATTACAGCAGCAGGCATTGTGTGAAAATTTGCATATACTTGGGGCAGCACTGGCTGTGCTTTCAAAGGTCCCCAGGTTGATTCTCTGCACCTACACGGCAACTCACAACTGACTGTAACTCCAGTTCCAGGGGATCCTACACCTTCTTCTGCCCCCTGTGAGCACTAAGCATGCACATGATACACAGGCATACATGCAGGAATCCCCTCTCCCTAACACACACACACACACACACACACACACACACACACACACACACACAAAACACATAATTTGAAAATAAAAATGTGCATTATCTTATGTGCTTCAGAACACATGGAGTCCGAAACACCAGGTTTTTTTCTCCTTCTTTCTTTTCTTCTTTTATTTTTAAACTTTTTGAGACAATTTTCTTTTTACATAGCTCTGGTTGTTCACTATGTAGACAGGGCTGACCTTGAACTCACAGAGACCTACCTGCTTCTGTCTCCCAAGTGCTGGGATTAAAGGTGAACAAACACCATCATGCTCAGCTTCCCAAACACTTTTTAGGTTAGCTGTCAAGGGTGCATTTGTTGTAAGACCTTCCAAGTTATTGAATTTTTGCCCAGCAAAATTATTCTTCATGTCATGTTACAGGAGCTGGAAGAACTTGCTCCCAGGCCAGGCCTTTCCTGTAGAGGAGGTTAGAGAGCAGTTTACACGAGTCCCTGCCCTTTGAAATCCTTCGGTCTGTGTTTCCCTCATCTGACCCTCACTTGTAAGATTCTTTTCTCCAAAGGCAGCAACAGGGGGACGCTTACCCTGAATAAAGTCTACTCTTCCCCAGAAAATGGTAATTGCTTGTCTTGCTTTATGCCAGTGTATAGGCTGTCTGTGTGCAGCTCTTTGCTCAATGCCCTAGACCAGCTGGGAACTGATGCCCGATGATTGGCAGATCCTACACTGGGCATAGCCAGATGGGCCTAGTAAATGCCCTCTTCCCCTTTGATTAGTTAATTTGTCCCCAAGTAAACTGTCCCCAGTTTTACAGTTTTTAAATACTGTGCCTACATTTGCGTGGATTTAGTTTATTTTAAAGACAAGAGGATATTTTACTCTTACAAACCTTCTTATTTGTTGAGATTTCTAAGGATGAGGGGATATGGGAAGCAGAGAACCATAGTTTCTCATTTACGTGGGGCATTTATTGTAGGCTGGTGTGATTGCCACAGACAGAGCTTGGTGGCCGGAGCTGGCCCAGGTCGCCAGCTAACTTCTTGCACACACATCTGCACTGTGAAACTTTGACGGCAATGGCTTCATATCAGGTTGGCAGCGTGTGCTTGCTAACCGTGAGTCATGTGTAAGCTCCTGCACTGAGCACAACATGGGAGACGTGCGGGGAAGCCAGAGAAGAGGGATTCCTGAAAAGGGCAACACTGTACTCTGGTCCTGATGACCACAGCAGAATCCTATGGGGAAAGTGAAGAAGGGGACTGTGTTCTCACTGGAAAAGTCAACACGAAGGAATGCCCAGTGAGGGGAACGCAGTGTGTGACAGGAACTTCTAAAGCTCCAGTGTAGGCTGGGGACATGGCTCCACAGGCAGAGAGCTTTTACTGTGTAAGCATGAGGCCTTGTGTTTGGATTCCAAGCTCCTACATAAAGAGTTCTGCATGGTATCTCAAACCTGTGACCCTAGCTCTAGAATGGACACAAATAGATCCTGGGGCTCTCTTGATAATGAGCTGAATTAGCAAGCTCCAGGCTTCGTGAGAGATCCTGTCTCAAAAAAGAAGGTGGACGAGTGATTGAGAAAACACCCAAATATGTTCCACAGATGCACACATGCACGCACATGCACACACTCTCTCACGAGCGTACACACACACACACAGAGAAAGAGGAAGGGTGGAAAATTTGAGATTATAATATTTATTTGGGATATTCCAGGATATAATCCAGTCCATGATGTGGAAGGAGGTGTTCAAAAACCATAGACATACTAACTGTTGATGGAGTGTTGCCCTCAGAAGGAACACTCAGAAAGTGGCTGGGGGGATTGTTCTGCTGGAGGCTGCTAGCTTTGTGGGATGGAAGCCAGGGGGAGAAGGAGAAAGGCAGTCCAGGGCTCCTGTCTCTTCTTCCTCAGAGTTCCCGCTGAAGCTGCAGGCACAATGGCCAATGGCGCAGCTTGGAAGGAAGAACAAACCCCCACTACAAGAGAGCCCCTGCCAGCCTCTCAGAGGGCCAGATGCTTTGCGAACAAAAGCGTTAACACCTCACCTTGCAGAACTTCCCTCCTTCTGGCTCTTTGAAAAATACTTTTACATTTATTTATCATTTCTTTGTATGTGTACATTGGTTTGCCATGCTGCTCGTAGAGAGATCAGAGGACAATAGACAGGAGTCATGATATAAAGGAGAGCGTCCTCCTCGCTGTTCCTTCTGAGAGGAGCACTCTCTCAGCAGTTAACACGTCTATGGGTTTTGAGCATCTCCTTTTATATCACGGGCTGGGTTATATCCTAAAACATCCAGATGAATGTTATGATCTCAGAATCTCTTCTTTTACCATGTGGGTCCTGAGAATTGAACTCAGGACTCAGGCTTCGAAGCAAGTGCCTTTCCATGGAGCTATCTGGCAACCCACCTTTCCTCCCTCCTCTCCTCCAGCTCTTCCCCTGCCTCTCCCGGCTTGCCCTCCATTCTCCCCCCCCCTCCATCCCTGTCCACCTGAAGTTGAGTATTTGGCTTCGAGAACAGATGGTAAATTGGATCTCAAGCCCATGTCTCCTCGTTAACAGACAAGGCAACAGACACAATTATGTGGGATTACCTTTATCCTTTCCCCAGTTCTGAGCTCCTGATTCCTGATTGAACCCACCTAATTGTGATTGTTTTAATTGATCAATTATTTGAGATATGGTCATATATATCCCAGGCTGTCCTCAAACTCATTATGTAGCCAAGGGTAACCTTGAACACTTGTTCATCCAGATTTGCCCTCCCAAGCACTAGAATTACCTAGTTGTGTTTGATCTAATTGTGGTAAAATATACATAAAGTTTGCTGCCAACCATCTTTACAGTTTAATAGTGTCAAGCATACTCATTCTGATGCTGAGGATTGAACCCAGGACTTCATACATGCTAGGCAGGTGCTCTACCTTTGAACCATACCAGCACCCCCCCACCCCCAAACATACACCACCACCACCACCACCACCACTTCACCTTTTTCACAACCTATTTTGAGATAGGGTGTTGCTAAGTTGCTTAGGAAGGCCTTGAATTTATGATCTTCCTGCCTCGGTGTCTATTACATCAATGGCAATGCCACTGTGTTTTCATGATGACCGTTCCATTTTACATGCCCACCAACAGTGGCCAAGGTTCCAGGTTCTCTGTGATTGCTAAGACGTTTTTTGTTTGTTTCATGTTTCATAGTAGTCATTCTCGTTCCTTGTGTGACTGTAGCTCTGATTTGTATTTTCTTTAGAAGCAGGGATGATGATGAACATTAAAATGCTTTCACTACTATTTATCCTTCCTTGGAGAAATGCCTCCAAAATAGTTGTATACTTTTTCTTCTTTTATGATTGTGGCTTTATGTTCCATGTAAAATTTTTGTCTAATAAAAAGTTGGTTTCGCAAAAAATGTGACTATAAGTAGGGAGGCTTGTAATCTTAAGCTACTCGGAGGCTGAGGCAGGAGGATTGCAAGTTCAAGGCCAGTCTGAGTAACTTCAAGAGACCCTGTCTCTAAATGAAAACAAACAAACAAACAAAAACAATTAAATCGCGTCAATGGTAGAGCTTAGTGTCCCTGACCTAAGAAGGGGAGGTGAGCACAGGTTCTAAGTTCAATCCTCGATATTGGAAATAGAAAGAAAAAAAGAAAGAAAGAAAGAAAGAAAGAAAGAAAGAAAGAAAGAAAGAAAAGATGAAGTCACAGGACACTACTAAAGGGCAAAAGCTTCTTTACATTGTTTCTTTGAGAAATTTTTGTTCGGCTCTTCAAAGTTAAGTTGTATCCATTTTGAGTAAACTTTGCTATACAGTATGAAGTAGGAACTGCTCTCTGCTCCCTGTCCCCATCCCCCATCCCCACTGCTCCATTACTATTTGAAAATACTGTCTTTTAGCCATTACATTTTTTTTTTTTTTGGCTGAAAATCAGTTGACAATAGATGTGCATACACATAGGTTTGGAGTCTCTTCTAACAAGTTGAAGATCCAGACTTACAGACTTACGTGAACAGAACTCTTGGTTCTGCTGACAAAATTGAGTAGAGTATTGCAGACATTTCACACTTCTGTGTAGACCTTGGAGCTGTAAGTCCTGTGGGTACAAAAACCCATGTTCCATGTGTTCGTGACACTACACAGTAAATGGCAGAGTCTATCTCCGTATTTATTAACTGATTACTGGGAATGGATTGGGTCACTGGATTCAACTCATTGAATTCTAGACCTTTGTGGCCACTCAAGTGAAGATCAAGACCAACTATTTCATCAAATAGACAAGTTTGACCTACTTGTCAATCAGGCAGTAAATCAGGATCAGTTGGGTCCAGAACTCAGGTCTTCCACCTACATGGGTTGGTGGATCTGTACAGTCCTCTTTGTGTACCAGAGATAGAATTCCACCGTGCCTTTAACACCAACACTAGTCAACAATGTGCACCTCAGAGAGACTGATAGCAACATGGTACTTACATTGTCATGGTCTATTAACACTCCTGTTGTACTCTTCACCTAAAGTGCCCCAGACAACACCCCTGTATGTGTGTGGTCTAGGAAACGTGCCTAAAAGTAGACCTTCGACACCTGTGTTTTAGTGGTGGACTTATGGCAAGTCCATACCTGAGGGAATTTGATCAAAGACTTTCCAGACACACAGCAGTACTGCCATACAGGGAATTCTTGCAGAGTAAACAGCCTGCACACTATAGAGGCTACCATCTGCACACCTGTATTGGAGGACTTGCTGAGCAAAGACATTCTGACTTCTTAATGGATGGCCATGAAATTGACAAATTAGGGGGGGGGAAGAAATTGCCTCTGTGAAAGTGCACAGCTCATCTCCCCAAGAATGACTCAGGGCCGTCTTCCCTCTAGG
The DNA here is from genome assembly GCA_019843965.1 of Rhynchomys soricoides. NCBI lineage: Eukaryota > Metazoa > Chordata > Mammalia > Rodentia > Muridae > Rhynchomys > Rhynchomys soricoides. The sequence continues at coordinate 1,988,596 of JADRCH010000089.1, forward strand.
GTATAATTTTAGTTTCTTTTCTAATGGAAGCATTCATATTTTGTGCTTTTTTTCTCTTACCTTATAGCCTACAGCACATTTCCTTGAAGGGAAACAAAGTTAGAAGCTACAGTTCAGAAAGTAGCTTTTACCTGAACCACCTCTACTAAGATTAAGATTTGGTCAACTCCTTCTAATAAAGCTTTTCTGAATTTTAATGAGCTGTGGGTCAATGTTACCATCAAGGATGTAGGAGATGGTGTACTCTTATGAAGTACCTTTAGCACGGTTTTAAAACAATACAAATGTAAATTGCCTTTAAAGTAAAAGTGTTATTGAAGAAATGTGTTTCCCTCGTGCGTTGCTCAAGTAAACAAACATAGATTAGTTTAATAAATATGAATTTAGTGCCCGTTTAGTGCATGAGTTAGAACTTCTTAGAATGTGATTACTCTGCCCATGTGGTTTCCATTACCCCATTTTCTGTCTTTTGCAGAGGCAACCGCCATCTTGAATATTTTCTTCATCATTACCTGGGTTTTGTCTTTTAAATTTTAAGTTATACTGGAGGCTGGAGAGATGGCTTAGCAGTTAAGCGTTTGTACCTCTCTTGCAGAGGACCGAAGTTCAGTTTCCAGTAGTCACATGTGGCTGCTCCCAACAGGCTGTAATTCTAGCTCTAGGGAATCAATCTAATGATCTCTTCTGGCCTCTTCAGGACCCCATACCCAAATGTGTACACACACACACACACACACACACACACACACACATACACACACACACATACACACACACACACACACACACACACACACACACAGATGAAACCAAAACCAAAACCAAACATTTTTAAAGGTCTTTAAGTTGGTCAGTCATGGTGGCACACACCTTTAATATCAGCATTTGGGAGGCAGAGGCTGGTAGTTCTCTGTGAATTCAAGGCCGGTCTGGTCTACAAAAGACAGCCAGGGCTTTGTTACACAGAGAAACCTGTCTCCAAAAACCAAAACAAACAAACAAAAAAGTCTTTAAGTTATAGCACACATTTTTAAGCGGTGTATTACTTGATGATTTTTATATACTCTAGACAATCTTCTCTGACTTGTCTTTATTTCTGCCCTGAAGTCATGCTTTTAATTTCATTTATTTATTTGTATGTTTATTTATTAAGAGACATATTTATTTTTATATTCATTGATGTTTTGCCTTCATGTCTGTCTGTCTGAAGGTGTCAGATCCTCTGGAACTGGAATTACAGACAGTTGCGAGCTGCAGTGAGGGTGCTGGGAATTGAACCAAGGTCCTCTGGAAGGGCAACCAGTGCTCTTAACCTCTGAGCCCTCTCTCCAGCCTTCATTTTATTACATTCTCTTTTACTACCACACTGCCATTAGTCGTTTGTACTGTTCCTTCCTTAAATATTTATGCTCTGAATGTTCGTGACCGTGTCTCCCGCTGCATGTGTGAAGTGCTTTCTTTCAGCTCTCTACACTGGAGTAGAGTCACTCAATTACAAGGTCAATGTTCAGCTGCCTCAAAAAAGACTGGTTCTTGTCTGTGGAAGTGGGCACTGGAAGGGCAGCAGAGGTTTGGTGTGGTAGTGGAAAGAATGTAAAGTGGGAATTTTTAGTTTTATTGGAGACTCAAGTGTGCCATGTGGTGCTTTTCTGGAAGCTGCCTGGTGACGGGACACGTGATCTCTTGCTGGAGTGGATGCTTGAGGGGACACGTGGTGTTTGGAAAGAGTGTAAGTAGAACCCAACAGACAGTGGGCGGGGCTCTGGCATTGGTTCTCCTTGCTGGTCTTCATTAGGCGTCTCTTGTCATGATGTCATAGAGAGAAGCACACCGAAAGACTTCTGGCGGTGTTCCAGCTGCTTCTTGCTGCTTCAGCAAAATCATGCCGATCTGCAGATAAAATTGTGTATAGATAAATGGAAATTTCATATTATATGCAAATAACTTTTAAAAATTTTTGTTTTTTGTATGTGTGTGTGTATATTTAGTTTGAGTATGGGTGTGCACAAGTAGGCGCTAGTGTATATTTGAGAGTGTGTAGGATGTTTGTGAGTGTTTATATGAGCAAATGTGTGATGTATACATGCTACTGTGAAGAGGAAGTTTGAGTGTGAAAGTACAGGTGTGAGAGTGCTCACACGTGTTTCTGTGGAGGTATCTGAGCGTGTATTTTCGAGAACTTTAATGTGTGAGTGTATATCAATGTTTGGTATATGCATGCACGTAGTGTGCACATGCACAAGCCTCTGAATTTGCCCCTGGAGGCCCAAGAAGGACATAAGGTGTCCTGCTATGCTCTCTTGAAGCAATGGCTTTCACCGTTTCTGTAGACACCTTGAGTTAAGCACAGACACACCGCACCTTGGCCCTCCCTGTGAGAGAGCAGCAACTGTATGCCAAAGCTGTCTGCTTCTTTCTGCATGTCTGCTGATCACCTTCCCAAACTAGACTCTGCCACCCACTACTTCTCACTAGCCCCTCTGCCTTTGTTCTTGGCTCCCTGGGCCCATTTGTCTGCAACATCCAAAGTTACTTTTCCAGACTGTAAACTGGCCTGTGTCTACCATGCTTGAAGTCCTGCTACATTTCCCTATTGCTCTCAGAAGAGGCCCATGTGCTTTAGTATGATTCGCACAGGCTTTACAGCAGAGCCCCCTCTGCCTTTGCCTGTCTGCATAGCCCTGCAGGGTATTCCAATGCTGCTGTAAGATTTAGTGTCGCTATTCACCATGTGCATTTGCATTTCTTCCTCTGGCTCTTACTGACCAAGTTCCATTCATGTCTCAGGTCCCAGCTGAGCCCTCACTTCCTCTGCTGTCTTCCGGATAGCTCCCAACGAGGTCAGGTATAGGTTCTCTTTTAGTGTGACCTCCAACCTCTGTTCCTCCTAAACACTACACCACAGTACTTAGCACTTTGTGTCATAGTTTGTATGACCTACTAGACTGGAAATGCACAAAATGCCAAGCCATGCTTGTCCTGGACACCCTTGTACACTCAATGTCTAGTGAGATACGAGACACGGAGGTGCCCCATGCTCATTGGTTGATATTTAAAGGAACCAAATGAAGACTTGTAATGGTGCTCCAGAACTTCCACAATTCTAGAATTGGGAGAGCTGTAGCTTCTGAGAATCAGTTGAAAGTTATAGATCCTCTCTCCAGAAAGACGTGCATATGTGCAGATTTGTGTGCAGTTTTAGAGGACTTATGGGTTAAGACTCCCTGCTAGATGTATTTGCTAAAGTACTCTCATTGCTTCTGAGGTTTGAGTACCACGGGATGAGAAGTATGAGAGATGTTGACACCCATGGGTTTGTTACTAAGAATGAAATCAAAATCCAAAGAGTGCACCCATCCCCGAGCACGATTGTCTGCACTGACACGGGTTTTGACACTGTCAGCGCAAAGGCTGTTAGGACTGCAGAGCGAGGTCATTTGGTGTGTGCGGAGAGTGGTGTGAGACCATTAACTTCCTAATGAAAGCACATGGACGTGCCATTAGAATGAGAGAGAATTAGCTAAATTGAGCTAAAAGGGGGCGGTGGTGGGAACTATGTGCTTTAAACTAATATTTCCCAAACCCTAGGACTTTAAAAAAAAAGGTAGGATGGCTTCCTTCTTCACCTGACCTAGCCTACGACTTCCTCTGCTCTTCCCTACCCCCATCACTAAATTTTGCTCTTCTGAGAAGTGACTGCAGGGCTTCTGGACTGTTCACACCCAGGGATGCAAAGTTCCTTCTCTGATGTAAAAGCTGTAAATGGGAAGAGAAGGGAGAACACAGTCCCTCCACTTAATGCTCTGTGTGTGTGTGCGCGCACACACGTGTGTGTGCATGTACACATGTCTGTGTGCATGTACAAATGTGTTGTGTGCATGCATGCACAAATGCACATGTGTGTGTATATGTATAAATGTGTGTGCATGTAAATTGTGTGTGCATGTACAAATGTGTGTATGCACATATAGGTGTGTTCATGTACACATGTGTGTGCCTGTACAAATGTGTGTGCATGGACAAATGTGTGTATGTTTATGTACATATGTGTGTGCATGTACACATGTGTATGCAGAGGCCAGAAAAAAACCCTTGCAGGCAGTCAACCTCTCCTCACTGTTCAGATTTGAGGGTCCCTCACTGGCCTGGAACTTGCCAAGTAGGCTAGGCTGGCTGTGGGCCCCAACGATTCACTAGCCTCAGCCTCCCCAGAGCATACCACCATGTCTAGATTTTTATTCTTAATGTGAGTTCTGGGAATTGAACTCAGGTCCTCATGCTTGGAAGGTAAACATTTTTCTAGCTAAGCTTTTCCCTCCATGCTCCACTGGTTAATTATTGCTCTAAATCCTGGTAAAAGCTAGAGATACGCCAGTCCCTCGAAGCTTCCTGTGAGAACTCTCTAGCATGTTACATGTCACACCTTTGGGTGACGGTCTGCCGTGGAATAAGTGATCAATATATTTCTCTGTGGCAGAAAAGGCCTGAGTGGAAAATATTTTTCAAGTGAGTAAGTGCAGGGTTGGTTTGTTAATTGACTCTATCGTTCTATAAAAGTTATTTGAGTGAATGTTTGCTTTGTGTATTGTGACCAGGGTTGGCTGAAAGCATGGCACGCTGATGGACACCCACATTTAGGTAGAAATTGAAGATTTTCTGTCCAGAATCAAGCAATGGGCGCTGATTTCATAGGATCACACCTTCAGGACATGCTTACATCATTCTTGAGCTGACACATTGTGATTTTTCAAAAGAATACCACAGAGAATTGAAGTAAAGGACTCTATGATCTCCTCATTAGCTCAGATATATTTGAGTGACATGTGCAAAAGCCAGGTTTGTTAAAAACTTATGTGTATGCGTGTGTGCGGTGTGTGTGTGGGCAACATGTGTGCATGATGCGTGTGGGCAACACGTGTGCACGATGCCTGTGTGGGTATGTGGAGGTCAGACGACAACTTTGCAGACTCAGTTTTCTCCTCTTACCTTTAAATGGGTCCCGGGGGTTAAACTCAGAGCACCAGGCTTCCAAGGCAAGCACCTTCACGTGCTGAGCTGTTTCACAGGCCCTAAGAGTAGATTTTTGATGAAAACTCCCAGGTCCCATAAAAACCTCACTAGTTTTCTGGCAGAAGAGAAAGACATTATCACAAGTGCTTGGCTCCTTGGCTGTTGCTATCATCTTGTTTGTGTGGTTATTTTGTGTGCTAGGGATTGAACTTAGGGCCTCTTATATGCTAGGCAAGCTCTCCACACCTGAGCTACATCCTTGGCCATATTATATTTTAATATATATTGAATAATAACCACATATTAATATATCATTTATCATATATAACATATAAATTTAAAGATGTAATAGCATATTTAATATAGAATACAATATTAATAAAATATGTTTAGCATAATATATTAATATATCTATTATAAAATATATATGTATATATTTTATACATATATAAAATATATACATATATACGTATATATTACATACTATATATTTATATATAGTATGTAACACACACACACACATTCATTCTGAAAAAAAGTCTCACTAAGTTGCCCGGGTTGGCCCTAAACTCACCCCATAGTCAGGCAGTGCTTGAACTTGCAATAGTCTTGCTCTAGAACTATGGTCTGAGCCACCAGGATGGCCTGCCTTTATTACCTGAGGTTCCTCCAAAGCCCATGCCTATTCTCATGGTGCAAATCCTAAGTTTACCCATAGATGTGGAAATATGAAGGACTGTAAGGAAGGAGAGGGATAACCCCACATCTGGTACACACTACCTATGTGTGCCTGGGAGAGATAGCCCCACTTCCGGGACACGCTACCTATGTGTGCCTGGGAGGGATAGCCCCACTTCCGGTACACGCTTCCTATGTGTGCCTGGGAGGGATAGCCCCACTTCCAGTACACGCTTCCTATGTGTGCCTGGGAGGGATAGCCCCACTTCCGGGACACGCTACCTATGTGTGCCTGGGAGGGATAACCCCACTTCTGGTCTTATTTTGTGCCCCCATATGAGAGAGACAGTCACACCCAAAGCATGGCCAGTGAGCGATGCTATTAAAGAGTCCAGCATCCTTCTTGGCACTTGGTACACTGCAGTGTCAGTCATCACACATAAGGTCACAAAGCAGCTGCTTCTCAAAGATATTTATTTACATATTTCTTCTTTTTATTATTATGATGATGGCGATGATGATGATGCAGCAGAGTCTCACTATGTAGCTCTGGCTGGCTTGGAATTTGCTGCATAGGCCAGGTTGGTCTCCAACTCGCAGACATCCTCCTGCCTCTGTCTCCCTGGGGGCTGGGATTAAAGGCATGTGGCACCACACCTAACTTATTCTTTTCTCTTATAAATAAATATTTTTATTTGTGTTTGCTTGTGTGAGTATATGCTTCATGTGTGTGTGTGTAGGGGGGGTGTTAGAGTCCTTGGAGCTGTCATGTGGAGATCAGAGGACAATTTACAGGAGTCAGCTTTCTACTTCCACCACGTGGGTTTCCGGCATTGAACCCAGGGCCCTTCCCAGCTGAGCCACCTTGCAGGCCCCATGGAGCAGATTTTGTTTTGACAATAGTTAAAGAGGAGACACTGAGCACACACTTTCAAATCCAATAACATAAAGCATTTCATCAATGCAAAGTGCCAAATAAGAAACAGCAATAATTGATACCAAGAGAGCACAGCGGACTACTTTGAAAAATGAGTGAATTTTTACAACATTCATTTTGCTTAAATTTTTTTTTTTTTGTAAAGTGTCACTTTATTAAGTGACGTTTTTATTCATGAGAGATAATTGCTGTTTGTTGTTATAGGAGGGAGGAAAATGAAAAATAATGTTTTTTTTTAAAAAAACCAAATACAGTTCTGCTTTCTCCAATACTGTCTAGGGAGAGGGGGGGAAGGTAGGAGGGAGAGAGACAGAGACAGACACAGAGAGAGATGGAGAGAACGTCATCTGCCTACAGACTCCTGTATCGTTGGAGGCAGAAGGCAAGCACCTCTTGAGCAATGGTTCAGCAATCCGAAAAATCATTTCCAAGCGGGACAGGACTGATACTCTTTAAGTTTTTGGAGGTCACATGGCACCCAAGCAACTCCAGGGAAACAGCAGAGCGAGGGGCAGCCTCCAGTTAACAGGAAACTCAAAAGATCTCCACTGCAGCTTCCAACTAGAACCCGAGATCTGAAGCATTGACTTCGGTTTAAGCAGGGACCAACAGCACCATCGTGAACCCACTGCGCAGGCGTGAACTCACCGCACCTTCTTCCACCTTCCTGGAGGGGTGAGCTGCGGAGGATCGACTCCAGAGCCCATTATGGACATCAAGGCAGCAGCCTGGAATTTTTTAATTTTTTATTTTTTGACAGTTTGATATTCAAGACTTCCCCATAAGCTTTTAGTAATTTTTTTTTTGATCCATCCTCATTAAGGATTTTAAAAGCAGAGGTCTTTCTTTTGCTTACATTGAGCGCGCTACTCCTCCTAGCACCCTGGCTCCTTGCTAATGGATTTCTGAATACCATTTTGATTATTTCATTTTTATAGAACTTCCCTTCCTTTATCATTGCATTTGCCTTTGTAACGTGTACAATCTGTTGGCTACCTATTACTAAGATTTAAATATGTTTCCTGTTTATTGCTAATCGACATTTGCTTTGCTAAAGACATCACTAGGTCCTATGTGCCCAACAGAAAAATGGCATGAATTATCTCCTGATTATACTCACTAGCTATTTTGCTCAGGTCTCCCCTTTTCCTCTACATTAGTTACTGTTAGAGTCGCAATAAAAGCCCATTAAGAAGTAAAAAAAAAAAAAATCCCTCTGGCCAAGAGAGTGAATCTTTGGTCTGGGTATAGACCTAACATTCCATCTGGCCCGGGTTGATCACCTGGTCGAGGTCGCCCTTGGGAAGGTGGGTTCACCTCCGGCCACAATAAAAAGAACGATTGGTCCTTTAGTTGAGGTACTGTATTTTCCTTCCCAGAATCCCTTCTGCTAACCCAGCCACACGGCTTCACAAGTCTTCGTAGCCATGGAGAAAGGCCTGCCTTCTCTTCCTTTATCATTTTCTAAGCACGCTTTCCCTAACACTTCGGCTTTCCCGGTATTTATTCCATCCTTCCTCTCTCCTCTTCCCTAGGCAGGTTCTTCTTGTCCACCATGTATCTGCTGACCTTCCATGGCATGGCTTCTTCTCTATTCTCCTCCTCTCGGAAGCAGCTGTCCTGGGTTTTTCATTTGTTTGTTTGTTTGTTTATTGTTGTTATTGTTGTTGGTGTGTGTAAATAAATGTGTACCCAGGCTTCTGTTTGAGGCCATTCCTGTTTTGTTAATGAAACTAAGCATCCCAAGAGGGGACCCTGATTCTTCCTGCCTCATCACAGTAGACTGATATTTGGCTTGGAAGTGAAGAGCTTCATGAACTTTGAATATTTAACAGTAGTCGTCAGTCTGCTTAAAACTAAGATGATGCTTGGTGGCTCATTTAGAACCTTCACTTGAATAATCTTCAAATTCCAAAAGGTTTTTCTATTAATTACCCGACGTTACAAATGGGATCTTGTTCTGTAAGGTGTGGAGGACCATCTATGAGAGTTATACTTTTGGTTGTGAATGAGTTTGTTTATTAAGTGTACAGCGACAAATCAGCCCAGTTAAAGCAGCTGGAACTCCCTCTCGAGAATCCCAGGCAGCCCACCCCCATAAGGCTTTCAGTTAAATGAAGAAGTGTCAGATAGAGACCATAACATCAAACCTGGTGCTCACAACACCCAGTGAAAACCAGCTGGGGAAACTGAGGCAGTCAGCAAGACTGGGGCTGTCTCTCCATGGACAATATTCCATGGCTGAACTTCTGGCTGTCTTTCCCATTGAAGACACTTCTATATCCAGGAACATTTGTAACCCCTGCTGGGGTACAGGTCTATAATGCACATGCTACTGGTGGGCTGTTACATACTGTTTGAGGCTACTGAGAAGCTGACTCTAGAAGCAAGCCTGTTCCCTTCATTTCGGATGTTGAGACCAACATGCTTGGGTAGCATGACAAAGCTCCTGATTATTGAGGCTAGCCCTTCTGTCCTTCGATCAGACTCACCTCCGTCCTGTGAAGAAGCCAGATCCCTTTCCCAGCCTCACGTCCCCCTTGCCCTCATATTGCAGCTCTCTGGAGCCACCAGTGGATGCATGCAGGGTAGGTTGTTGCTTCAAACCTCCTCAGTGCAGTGGATACTTGAGCCCTTCTTCAACCCACTTTGGCTCAGCCATTGGACATTACATCTTATTCCTGAAGTCTTGAAACTGTACATTGGTCTCTGGGACATCACCCTCCTGTGTCTTCAGCAGTGTCCCTCCCTCTAGTGACTCCTGTTCCCACTCCCTTTCCTTAAATTTCAAGACTGTGTATCTCTTTAACTCCATTCTTCCTTCCCCCCTTTCTTCTCGTCCTGGAGCAGTGATGGCCAATCTCACCCTTTCCTCTATAGTGAAAGGCTCTTTCTAAAAATGTCTAGATGTTTCCAAACATAAGAAAACTAGAGATGCTAGCTTAATAAATGTACCCACACCCTGTCCCTCAGCTGCATTCCTTACCAACATAGCACATGCCCTCTAGGCTCAAAGTGACTTCTTAATTGTGTTTCCCTCTCAGCACATGACATTCTTTGTCCACCCAATTCTCACACCACAAGTAAGGATTCATCTACTATCACCTTCTCCGTCATCTCCTGCACTCACACCATTACCCAGTACTATCAGTTCCATCTCCTGCACACAGGTCCAGTCCCTCTTTCCATGTTCCAGCTGTGGTTCAGGTCACCATTTTTCCTCTGGTCTAAGTGCTCCTGCTTCTAGATCAGTCTTCTCATCGGCTCCTGCTCCAGCATTTGACAGGGTCGTATCAGATCCCTCCTAAAGTTCTTCAGTGGCTCCTGTTGTTTTCAGCACACACGTGAACTGATTAAAACCTTCTGCAGCTGGGACCTGCTCATGTCTCCAGATACCTGTGTGGGTCTGCTCTTCCTTCCCTCCTTTACATTTTTGTTACATTTGTGTGTGTGCGTGCGCGTGTGTGAGCGCATGCGTGAGTGTGTGTGGGCACATGTGCACTATGGCCTGTGTGTGGAGGTCAGAGAACAACTTTTGGAAGTCAGTTCTTTCTTTCTGCCATGTGGGTTCCAGGAATTAAACTCAGGTCATCTGGCTTGGTGCCTTTACCCAGAGTCATCTCTCTGGCCCTGTGCTCTTTCTTATCTTGGGCCTTGTCTTAGTCAGGGTTTCTATTCCTGCACAAACATCATGACCAAGAAGCAAGTTGGACAGGAAAGGGTTTATTCAGCTTACACTTCCAATTGCTGTTCATCACCGAAGGAAGTCAGGACTGGAACTCAAGCAGGTCAGGAAGCAGGAGCTGATGCGGAGGCCATGGAGGGATGTTACTTACTGGCTTGCTTCTCCTGGCTTGCTCAGTCTGCTTTCTTATAGAACCCAAGACTACCAGCCCATGGATGGTACCACCCATAAGGGGCCCTCTCCCCTTGATCACTAATTGAGAAAATGCCTTACCACTGGATCTCATGGAGGCATTTTCTCACCTGCAGCTCCTTCCTCTGTGATAAGTCCAGCTTGTGTCAAGTTGACACAGAACCAGCCAGGACAGGCCTTATGCATTTTCTGCTCCCCTATCCAGATTGTCCCTTCAGTTTTTCTCACCCTCCCCTTGTTGGTTTGTGGCCTGCTCATCTTCCTTGCTTTGCTCACAGCCCTGGGCATCTTCCTCAATGCCTCAAACCTGGGAGAGGTGTCTGATGCTGAGTCACCTGGAAGAGTCTGGTTACATCTCCTTTTGTAGCCTGCTTTCCGCTGGTTTGTAATTGCTTGTCTGTTCACTGCTTCCTGATTTATTTATGGTTGTTGTCTCAGTGTCAAGACTGGTATCTGACCCAAGCATGGGAAATCACACTTATAATCTCAGCTGGGAGTGGCAAGGCAGGAAAATCACCACCAGTTCAAAGCCAGTCTGGTCTATAGGATAGCCTGAGCTACACAGCAAGAATCTTTTTTCAGAGAGAGAGAGAGAGAGAGAGAGAGAGAGAGAGAGAGAGGAATGTCTGCTGAGAAGCCTAGTAAATATTTGAATGAAGATTCCTATGTAGCTCACTATGCTGCTAGATCTCATAGAGTGCTCTGAATAATAAGCACTCATTTAATGATGCATCCAGGGCTCCAGAGATGGCTGAAGTCTGATGACTGAGTTCAATCCTGGGCCCGCTCATGGTGGAAGGAAAGAACTGACTTCACAATTGGTCCTCAGACCTCCACACATGTGTCATGGTGTGTGCACACACATGTGTGCTCGTGCACACACATGTACACAAATACATAGATACATAAACAAACAAATATAATAAACATGTCTCTAATGGGCACTTGGGCCTTATAAAATCCAGTTGCAGTTTCAGAAAAACAGTTGAAAATGATAAGGTGGTTGTGGTATGTGCATGTATGCTTACGTGCATGAGTGTGTGTGTGTGTGTGTGCCTGTGTATGTGCATGTGCATGCATGCATGTGTGAATGTGAATGTGTGCCTGTGTGTGTGCATGGATGCATAGCTATGCATGGGTGCATGTGTTTGCACATTCGTGGATGCGTGTGTGCATGAGTGTGTTGTGCATGAGTGTAGGTGTGTGTGTGAGCGAGCGTGCACGCATGCACATGTGTACTGTTCTGTGTCCTGATGTTTTCTTGAATCACCTGGTTGGCGTCTTACACTTTAGACTCAAGTGAAATTATCACCCCTGAGGAAGGGTGCTCCCTAAAGGTGCTCCCTAGCCACACAATCCATTGTACTCAGCTGTTTACCGTCATGTGTGCTGATTTTAATTCTCCTCTCTGTGTAGCTCTTTTATATGTTTGTCTGTGTCTTTCTTTCCCCAGCAGGGAGACAAACAAGACAGAACCCACATTGCCAGGACAGAGAATGAGGAGGTAGATTAAATAATTTCCCCTGGGTCCCTACTAAACCTTCCACATGGTAGAGATCTCAGCCCAGTTTGTTGTCTGTGGCTGTGACACACATCATGACCAAAAACAACTTGAAAGAAAGGGCTTATTTCATCTTACAGGTTATAGGCTGTCTTCAAGGGAATCCGGTCAGGTACTCAAGCAGAAACTTGGAGCAGAAATCTAAGGAGAAACCATGGCAGGATGCTGTTTACAGGCTTGCTCCTTCTGGCTCAAATTCAGCCAACCTTCCTATGGAACCCAGGACCACCTGTCTAGACACAGCACCTCCCACATCAATCAGTAACCAAGGAGATGTCCCCCAAAACTTGCCGATAGGTCAGTCATATGGAGATGTTTTCTCAGTTGAGTTCCATGTCACTAGATAACTCTAGCCGTGCCAGGTTGACAAAGTAAACCAACCATGTCACATGTTGGACACATGTCAGTGCTGATTTTTGAACTTGTATTTTTCAATTCAAAGCTCTACCAGCCCAACCTAGTATTGGGGTTCTGGAATATGGGCTGAGGAGCTCTTCCACATGAACCTCCAAATGTGAGTTAACCATGGATGTCCATTTTCATACTTGGGTTATCTGAAGAACAGACAGAGAGTAGAGTGTTTCATTTTCCCAAAGGTGATGAAGAGGGAGAGGCTGAGGACACGTCCTAACGGTAGAGGTAAGCACTCTACCAACCAAGCTTCGTGAGAAGCCCTGGCTGGACCTCCAGCACCCCATAAAGTGGGCATGGTGGCACACACCAATAACCTCAGCACTTAGGAGGCAGAGTCGGGAGGCTCAAGAGTCCAAGGTCCTCTCAGCTACATAGTGAGTTGGAGGCTAACCTGGGCTCCTCTCTTAAAAAACAAGAAAAGATAAAAACACAGATGGAGGAAATGATGTTGTTACTGTAAAATGATTTATTCTTACCTTTGCCTATAAATCAATTAATTCTCCTGACAAAAAGGGCCTAATATTTGCTTCCCTGCTTTACTGGTTGTCCTCTGGTCTCCACATGGATGCACACACAAACTAAATTTAGTAATTAATTACTTTGAAATAATTCCCGGGAGAGCCACCGTAATATTTAAGAATGGTGT
>JADRCH010000089.1:2006282-2031815 GCA_019843965.1 Rhynchomys soricoides
CATTCTCAGCCTGTTTTGTCATTTGTATCTAGATGGATACTGTATCTCTGTGTTAATTTTGTATCCTGACACTTTACTAAAAATGTTTATCAGCTGCCATAGTCTTCAAGGTCTTTCCTGTGTAAATCTTATCATCTGTAAATAAAGATATTTGTCTTATCTCTTTCCCACTCGAAGCCCCTTGGTCTCCTGTTACCCCTACTGCTCTAAGACTTCAAGTACTTACTGTACTGAATAGGTGTGGAGAGCGTGAGCATCCTTGTCTGATTTGATCTTGATTTAACTTTGATATATCATGTGTATCAAGAAATTTGTCCATTTCTTTTCAGTTTTCCAGTTGTGTGGAATACATGTTTTTAAAGTGTGTCCTTATGACTCTCAGGGTTTCCTCAGTGTCTGTTGTCCTCTTTTGTCTCTAATTTTATTAATTTGGATCTTCTTTCTCTGCCTTTTAGCTAATTTGACTAAGACTTTGTTACTGATCTTCTTAAAGAATCAAAATTTTTATTTCATTAATTTAATTTTAATTTATAAATATATTTATTTATTATGTATGTATGTATGTATGTATGTATGTATGTATGTATGTATGTATTGTCTCCATTTAATTTCAGCCCTGAGTGCACTATTTCTTGCCATCTACTTTTTGGGGTATTATTTCTTCTTATTGTGCTAGAGTTTTCAGACATGCTGTCAAGTTACTAATATGAGATCTCACCTGTTTTTGTTTTTGTTTTGTTTTGTTTTTTAATGTAGACTGTTAGGGCTATGAATTTGCCTCCAAGCTTTTTTGTTTTGCTTTTTGTTTTTTTTTTTTGCCAGAAGTAATTGTCATCTCAAAGGCTCACTGCAGAATAAACTCACCCTTTCTAGTTTGTTTGTTTGTTTGTTTTTTCCTGAACTCTGGCTGGTTTAACTCAGTTGTTCTGGCTCAAACTCCTCTCCAAGATGACTGATTCAATCTGGCTTCTCTCAGCTTCTCTCTGAATTGCTCTGCTTAGCCTCAAACTAAATCTGACAATTTGTTTTAATCTTTTGGCTCCTTCTTATTCCTTGACTTCACCTGCCTCTGCTGACCTGCACTGAATGGCATGAACTCACTAAGGAACTCATCTCCACTGCACTGCACTCACTGCACTGACTCCCAACTGACTGACTTTCTCTCCCTGCGCTGCTCTTGAATAGCCTCTTTCCTGTGCTGTTCTGTATGAGAGTTAGGCATATCCCATCTCTGACTCATTCGGTCAAATCTTTCTCTGATCTATCCATTTGCCTGCCTCTCAGTTAGATGTAAGTTTCAAACATGGTTGCTTCCTTCTACAAACTATTTTTATCTTAAAGGGGGGATTTCTGGGGGATGCCTGTATTTCAGCCAGGGGGATTAAAAGTTTGGGGCATGTCTGTATTCTAGCTATATCACACAGTCTTTGAATGTGATCCCTTGCCACAGCAGCCATGCTGCTGGATTCAGATACCTCTACTTCCTACAATTGCTTTTTGTGTCCCATAGGGTTTGTGTATGCTGTATTTTCATTTTCGTTCAGTTCTCAAAAGTTTTAAATTTTCTTATTGATTTCTATCTTGACCCATTTTTATATTCAGTAATGAGTTATTCAGTCTCCATTAGTTTGTATACTTTCTGTCACTGATATCTGATTTTATTCCATGGTAGTCAGAATGTAGGATGTTTTTGCAATTTTCTTATATCTGTTGAGATTTGCTTCATGTCCAAGTATGTGGTCAGTTTTGTAGATAGTCCCATGAGAAGAAAATGTATTCTTTTGCACTTGGATAAAATGGTCTATAGATGTTGGCTATGTCCATTGATTTATGATGCTATTTTATCCCAGCATTTCTCTGCTTAGGTTCTGTCAGGATGCCCTATCTATTAGCAAGAACTAGGTATATCTGTAGTAGTGTTTCTTTTATGTACTTGGATGCATAAATGTTTAGAATTGCAGTGTTCTCTTGGTGGATTTTTCTTTTTTTTAAATGAGTATGCAATGTCCTTTGCTATCTCTTCTGATTGGTTTGGCTTGAAGTCTATTTGGTCAGATATTAAAATGGCTATATTTTAGTAGTATGGGCTAGCATCAGTGTTCTCTCTAAGTTTATAGAACATACACTGTCCAGGCCCTTCTGGCTTTCAGAGTCTTCATTGAGAAGTTGAGTGTCAATATAATGGGCCTGCTTTTTACATGTTACTTGGTCTTTTTACCTTTCAACTTTTAATATCTTTTCTTTGTTCTTCATGCTTAGTGGCTTGGTTATTTTGTGTTATGGGGAATTTCTTTTCTCGTCCAGTCTACTTGGTGTTCGCACGCTTCTTGTACCCTGATAGGCAACTCTTTTTTTTAGGCTGGGAAATTTTTATTCTGTTTTATTAAAAACATTTTCTATGCTTTGACCTAGACCTCTTCTCCTTCCCTTATCCCCATTATTTATGGATTTGACCTTTTCATAGTGTTATGGTTTGTATATGCTTGGCCCATGGAATGGCACTATTAGGAGGTGTGACCTTGTTGGAGTGGACGTGGCCTTGTTGGAGTGGGCGTGGCCTTGTTGGAGTGGGCGTGGCCTTGTTGGAGTAGGTGTGGCCTTGTTGGAGTAGGCATGGCCTTGTTGGAGTAGGTGTGTTACTGTGGGCACGGGCTTTAAGACCCTCACCCTAGCTGCCTGGAAGTTAGTCTTCCACTAGCAGCCTTTAGATGAAGATGTAGAACTCTCAGCTCCTCCTGCACCATGCCTGCCTGGATACTGCTATGCTCCTGCCTTGATGATAATGGACTGAGCCTCTGAACCTATAAGCCAGCTCCAATTAAATGTTGTTCTTTATAAGACTTGCCTTGCTCATGGTGTCTGTTTACTGCAGTAAAACCCTAAGACACATAGTGTCCCAGGTTTGTTTTGTATATTTTTGTATATTCAACATTCTCTGTGATTGAGGTATCCATTTCTTCCCCCTTGTCTTCAATGCCAGAGCTTCTGTCTTCCATGTCTTGCATTCTGTTGGTGAGGCTTGCCTCTGCGGTTTTTGTTTGACTTCCTAATTTTTCATTTTCAGTTTTATTTCAGTTTGGGTTTTCTTTGGTGATTCTGTGTTTTTGCCAACTCTATCTTTGTGTCTTGAATTGTTTTCATTGTTTTAGTCATTGGTCTGTGTTTCCATTATCTTAATTAAGGGATTTATTCATATTCTCTTAAAAGTCCTCTGACATATTAATAATTATTTTGAAGCCCCTGCTTTGTGCTTAGCTATATTGCATTTCTCAGGACCAACTGCATTAGGGTTATTGGGTTCTGGTGGAGGCAGACTGTCTTGGCTGGTCATGTCCATGCTTTTGTGCTGGTGTCTAGTCCTCTGGAATTAGGATGTTGAGTGTTTCTAGGTGTTCGCATGTGGTACTGTCTTTGATGGGTGTTGGTATCTGGTGTTGTCTTTGATGGTGGATGTTGGCATCTGGTATTGACTTTGATGGTGGCTGCTCCATTCTTTTCCTGCTGATGTCCTCTCTGGATTCTAATCTAGGGTTATGGCTTTGGAGTAGAGAGTGCTTCTGTAGATTGGTGGGTGGCATAAAAGAGTGGAGCCAGGCTAGGAGGAAAGCCTGAGAGAGGGGCTATGGGAGAGAAATCGGGGAACTGGTTCCACGTCATGATGTAGTTTCCCCAGGGGACAGAAGTGTGGTGGGAGGAGTACTCTGCCAAGTGGGCTTCAGCAGGACAAGGAACAAATCTTGAGGCAAAGGATGAAATGACTGGAGGGCCCAGCATCTATACCAAGAGGTAGGGTCTCTAGTAAATGGAGCTGTGGAGGGAACAGGGGCTCCTGCAAGAAGGTCAGCACAGGACTAGGAGCAAGTCTGGACCGAGTGTGATAGAGATTTGGAAGGATAGTGAAAATTGCCTACCTGATTCCCAGCATGGTGTGTCCATTGGGGGGGCCCTGGTAGAAACCATTTCTGGGCATGGTCCTAACATAAAAGAATGGGGATGGGCTCTAAGGGAAGGCTGGCAGGGTTGAAAAGAAAGAGATAAGCTGGGACCTAAAGTTCTTAACATCAAGAATTATGGCTGGAGAGTGAGGGTCAACACTTTTAGTATCAGCACTCTGGAAGCAGAAGTGGATAGATCTCTGTAAGTTCGAGGCCAGGCTGGTCTATTGAGTGAGTTCCAGGACAGCCAGGGCTACACAAAGAAACCCTGTCTCAACCCCACGCCCACCCTTTCCCCTCCCCCCAAAAAAAGAAAAGAAAAAGAAAAAAGCATTGTGCTTATTGGAGATGATTAAAACAAGACGCTCTCTCTTCTTGTGGTTCTGTCTGGCAGAAGAGAAAACAATTTATCCAGTAATTTCAAAGGTGAGCATGGCCCATGTCTTTGTAGAAATACCTTGCCACTGGCAGAAAGCTAGTAAAAATTCCATGAATTTTTATTATCATTGTCCCATACATCCTGCTATTTTCTATCCTGTTTCAATCTCTCTGGTGCTGGAAGTATAGGGTGACCTTTAGTTGGTCCCCACTAAAATTGATACGTACAGTTTATCAGTTGCTTAAGACTGCTTTCCTCCTGTTTGGTTTGGGCTATCGTCAGATATTTTTAATAGCACTGTGGCACCAAATATTTCTGTGACTTTCATTTATCCCTGCTTTTTTTTTTAATTGAAAATTTATACAATATAGTCTGATAATGGTTTGCCCTTCATCTCTTCCAAGATTCTCCGTCTCCTTACCCATCTGACGCCATGCCTCAGCTCTCTCTTTATAAAACAAATAGGCCAATAAAAGAATCAAACAAACCAAAATAAGAAAAGAAAATAGGAAAAAGCTCAAAAGAAACATATATACAGACACTCATATACAAAACCAGAATCCATAAAAACACAAAATTGGAAACAAAAATATGTGAGTAAAAAACCAGTAAGATCCCCAAACAATGCATTATGAGACCAAAAAAAAAAAAAAATCTACAAAACTCTGCTGAGTTTGTTTTGTGTTGGCTAGCTCCTGCTGAGCATCTATTGCTGGACATGTACTGCTGAGCAGAGGGCCTGCCCTTGAGTGTGGTTTATATATCTGTGTGACTCCATTGTAAACACTAATTTTTTTTTCCCTTTGCAAGCAGCTGTCAATTGGAGACAGCTTCTCAGCTAGGAATGAGAAATAACGCCCACTTCTCCTGCCTCAGTTCTGAAACTCTGTCTAGCTTGAACCCGTGTAGGCCCTGTGCATGTCACTCCAGACTCTGTGAGCTCAGAGGTGAGTGTGTCTGGAAGACACTATTTCCGTGATGTCATGCATCTCCTCTGGCTCTTTCTACCATCTCTCAGGCACAATCTATAGCGACCATAGAATAGTGTCACAGAGTTGGGTAGAGTGAGTGTGGTGTTCGGGTGAGCTGTCAGCCTGACAGAATCTAGAAACACCTAGAAGATGAAGCTCAAGGACGCCGTCAATGAGAAGTTTTCTTGACTATGTTAATTGATATGGGAAAACCTGCCCACTGTAAGTTGGGCCATCCCTGGGGCAGCGATAGTGGATTGTGTAAATGGAAAGGGAACTGACCAGCAGTGAGCTGGCATGAGACTCACTCTGTTTCCTGAGTGTGGGTGTGATGTCACCTGCTGCTGCAAGCTTCTCCTGATTGACTTTCTTCCTATGCTAGACTGTACCTTGAACTAAGCTAAGCTCTCTCTCCCTTAAGCTGCTTCGGTTGGGGTATTTTATCACCTCAACAGGAAAAGAAACTAAGATGATGACCAACTTTTGTACCGTATTCTTGTTGATTAAGCTAGTGTGTGTGTGTGTGTGTGTGTGTGTGTGTGTGTGTGTACATGGAAGTCAGGAGTCAGCTCAGGTGTTGTTACTCAAGAGTCTACTCTTATTTCTTCTGTTACTGAGCTGAAAGCTGCCAGATTTGTCAGCTAGGTTGACAGGCTAGCAAGTCCAAGGGATTCACCTGTGACTCAGGCTCTCATGCTTGCAAGACTGACCAAGCCACCTGCCCAGTACCCATCCTCAAGTGATGCATAGACCTGATTGATCCCTGACTGATGGACGAGGTAACTGAGACCAACCTGAGCAACTTACTCAGTTCAGAACAGAAATGGATGTCTACGCTCTCATCCCTTATCCCTGCCTCAGTCACACTGCCTCTTCATAGCTGACCATTAAGCGCGTTTTAAGGGGGCTAAAGTCCAATTGCTTGATCGGCCTGCTTGTCTGAGGCATGATGATTAGCCCTGATGGTTGGGTATTACCTGGCACGCATGTGTTAGGTTTGCAGTAAAGAATGTCTACTTTTTATTAACTGTCCTTTTAGAGATATTAGTGTCTGTCACACCTGAATTATAACAAAGAAGCACCAGAGAAATTCAATGTGGGCGGCAAAATTCTTTGAAGAGTAACTAGTTATAACTGGGGAGTCTGCACACATTTCAGAGTTGCACTTTAATATTCAGGGTGGTTAATTGCACTGTAATGACAGTGTTTTAGAATGCCACGCGAAGTGTTTAATTCTCTTCAGGTTTGCCCTCCAATCAGTGGTCTGCCTTCATTTTCCCTGTTGATGAAGTCGGCCATCGAGAAGGGGTCAGGAACAAGATTGCACCTTTGCGTCCAATCAGCCAGGAAGCTTGTATAATAGATCCTTCCTATCTGGAATTTATAGTCAATCAGAATTATGCTCCCTTTATGAATGAGGGTTGATTAGTTAGTTGCTGAGACAGAAAAACAATATGAGCTTCTATTTACCAAGGTAAGTTATGTCATTGTTTGGTCTGATTGAATTGATGGTGATGTTTACATTCCCAAAGTGCAGGCCCACTTAATCTTACTCATAATGTTAATTATATACACCAAGAATTACTGCTGTGGTCTTATTTATGTGCTTACTATTTTGATTTGTTTATAGACGTGTTGATTTTATAGCTCAGGCCCTCCCACTGGACGACTCGCCCTCTACAGTGTGAACAGCGTCTACACTCATAGAAACCCAATTGTGTGCAATTCATTTTCTCTTTGCTGTACCAACCTCTGAGAAGAAGCAACTAAAGCAAGAAGGATTTGTTGTGGCTTGTGACTTTACAGTCCATCACTGTGAGGAGAGCATGCAGACGGGAATGTGAGGCAGCTGCTCCCACTGCATCTGCTGTCAAGAAGCAAAGAGATGGATGCTGGTGCTTGTCTGCCTACCTCCCACTTAAAGTCTGAGTGCACACAGTAGTGTCAGGAGCATTCAGGGTGAGTCTTCCCTTCTTAGTTAAACCTCTCTGGAACATCGTCACAGATACACATAGAGATGTGTCTTCAATGACTCCAAGTCAAGTGAAGTCAAATTGATGAAGATTACAAAGCTCTCCATTGTCTGTGCTCCACCCACACCCCTGTGCCACACCCACACCCCTGTGCCACACCCACACCCCTGGGCTCCACCCACACCCCTGGGCTCCGCCCACACCCCTGTGCCACACCCACACCCCTGGGCTCCAACCACACCCCTGGGCTCCACCCACACCTATGCAGTGAGCTGAAGATTCTAGTTCAGGAAAGAAGGCTTAGCTCAGTTTGGAGGGTTGGTTAAGGCTGTAACATGGAGGTCATTTTCAACAATCTCTCTCTCTCTCTCTCTCTCTCTTTCTCTCTCTTTCACTCTTCCCCTCCTTCTCTCTGTTCCCTCCCCCTTCTCCTCTCCCTTCTCCTCTCCCTTCTCCTCTCCCTCTCCCTCTCTCCTTTCATGTTTGTGCTTTCCTGTTAAGAAGGGTTTTTTGTTTTGTTTTGTTTTTGTTTTTCTGTATTTTTACATACCCCTGAAACGATTATCCATTCTTTAAAACTGGGCTTAAAATCCCATTCTTTAAGGACGCTTAGTTTCTTTTCTGTTGCTGCGGTAAAGTGCCCTGAGAAAAAGCAATGCTGGGAAGCAAGCATTTGTTCTGGTTCAGAGCTGAAGGTTCAGTGCATCATGGTACGGAAGTCAAGTTGATGACCGAAGGCAACCGCCAGAGTTGCGTAGCATAGTTCTCTCGGAAGGAACTAATTACAGCTCCCTTTATCTCGACCCTTCATCTGAACGATATACCATAACAGTGCCAGGGTACTGTACCACAAACACCTTTTGATGTGTTTGCTTTCATTGAGTGACTGATTTGACTGGGAGTGAGGACCATGTTGTGTTTTTCTATCTTACTAATCTAATAGTGCTTGGTACGTCTATAGTCATTCAGTGTGGCATGACCTTGATTATCCTTTTTAAATTGCTTTTTTTTGAGTTTATTATTTATTTGTATGTGGGTGTCTTAGTTAGGGTTTTACTACTATGAACAAACACCATGACCAAGGCAACTCTTAACATTTAACTGTGGCTGGCTTACAGGTTCAGAGGTTCAGTCCATTAACATCAAGAAAGGAACATGGCAGCATCCAGGCAGGCATGGTGCAGGAGGAGCTGAGAGTTCTACATCTTCATCACTTCCAGGCAGCTAGGATGAGGGTCTTAAAGCCCACACCCACAGTGACACACCTACTCCAACAGGGCCACACCTTCTAATAGTGCTACTCCCTGGGCCAAGCATATACAAACCACAGTGGTTTTGGACGCACACAGATGCTGTGAGAGTAGAGGTCAGGGAACCATAAGTGGGAGTCAGATCTCTCTTTCCTTCTGCCACAGTGTGTGTGGAGAGTTTCTGCTGATGTATCTCCAAGCTTATGGCTTCTTTCCTCAGTAGCATCTGGCTACTGATGAGTATGCCCCAGGATAGTCTTCAGGTAGGGGACGCTGTGGTTTCTGTTTCCAGCACTTCCTTTCATTCACAGCAGTTCTAGCTGTCTGTGGCACTGCCTGCTATCATGTATTGTCCACGCCGTTCATAGTTCTCTTGCTATGTTAATCACATTTGCCATTGTCTTTTCTTTTATTCCATTTTTCATTTCTTTCTTTGCTTCTTTTCCTCCTCTATGGTGTGTGTGCACATGTGTCGGTATGTGTATGTGTTCATATGTGTGCATGAATGTATGCTGAAGATTAAATTCAGGGTCCTTTGTTTCAGGGTTTTGTGCATACTAGCTAAGCGGTCTATTACTAAGCTACATCCCCAGCCCCAATCAGTTATTCTGAGCTCTACCCATATCCCTTTGCCCCACCCACACTCCTGAGCCATACCCACAGCCCTGAGTTCCACCTACACCCCTGTGCCCCATTCACGCCCTTGAGCCCCCCTCCATACCCCTTTGCCCCACTCACATCTCTGTGGTTCAAGGTTCCCTGAATTCTCAGTCTGATAAGCCATGCACACGGATCGGTTGAGGTTTACTCTGCCTCTTTACAATGTGTGGCTTTTGTCTTTTTGATTCCTTGCTACTTTTTATGTTCAAAGCTAAACATCATATAGTAAGTAGGCTAAAATATTTGCAATAACTAAGCAGGAGGCTAATATGAGGTTTGTCTGACTAGAATGTAGCTGTATGTATCTGAAGCTAAGGTTTCCTCCTGTGTCCTTGTCTTGGTCTTTTCTGGTGTCTATGGGTTTCTTCTTCTTTCTTTTTTTTTTTTTTTATGGTTTTTCGAGACAGGGTTTCTCTGTGTAGCCCTGGCTGTCCTGGAACTCACTCTGTAGACCAGGTTGGCCTCGAACTTAGAAATCCACCTGCCTCTGCCTCCCGAGTGCTGGGATTAAAGGCGTGCGCCACCACTGCCCGGCTTGTCTATGGGTTTCTTGAAAGGCTTCTTAACTCGTAGGAGTCATGGAACACTCTCACTGTAATCCCTCACTACTCTGGAATTCTGTGGAGTAGAAGTGACCCCTGTGCCCCTAGCCTATGACCTCATACAGGTGAGAAGGGACTCTTCTGCTTCTCTTTCTCGAATCAGATGCTACAGGAGGCTGCCGAGTCCCTTCTTCATGGAGAAAGTTGGGCATGTCCACTCCCTGTTCATTTGGGTTCTGATCATACCTTAGTGGGTTGAACTCTGCTCAAATGCTTTCTTTTGAAAGAAGACCTTGTGGGGTGAAAAGAATGTGCTGGGGATATTTCAAAATGACTACCATCTGCTTCCCATGATGCAACTGTGAGGGGCTTTTAATGCTCACTGTGAGAACTTTCAGGGCTCTCAATGGCAAAAGTTAAAGACACGTGCGGCCCTCACCCCCACCTCTCATGTCTGGGCCTACCGGAAGTTTTGTTTTGGCCAATTATCTTTTCTTTAATGTAAACCACTGAATTTTGTGGAACATGGATTCTAGGAAAATAATATTGTAAAACATATACATCTCCATATGTACCATGTTTTTAAAATTAGTAAAATTAAAAAAAAAAAGGTCAAATCCTGAGTAATTAAACCAACAGTCTTTTATCTTTAGTCTGCATGCCAGTCACTTAGGGAACTGAAAAAATACTGGGCCCAAACCTAAGAAATTCTGCTGTTTAAAAATTATTATGTTTTTTATTTATTATGCTTTCATATATTACATCTCTACCGAAGTTCCCTCCCTCTGCCCCTCCTTTGCCCCAGATTCCCCCCTACACACACCTTCCATCAGAAAAGAGCAGGCCTTCCAGAGACATCAATCAAACATGGCATAACAAGCTACAGTAAGACCACCGCCTGCAGCTCTAAGGCTCAAGCTCATCTTCTATTAATTCATCAGCTACAGCTTGAGTTTTCCTAATCTTACTCTTTTCTCTGCCATTTTCTGTTCCTTGCTTCTGTACCAATAAGCAGCAATTCTCTGTCCCTACCTGCTGCTCACCAATTTGGAGGATAGTTTTCTTTAGTGCCTCAGATTTCTGGTGTGACTAAAATTTTTTTTTCAGTTTGTTCATAGATGAAGATGGATAACTTCCAAGCTTCTTATGTGCTAAATCCCAACAGCTCTTTCATTTTGAAGGGATAGTTGTGCTGGGTACAAAATTCTTAGCTTCGGTTTGTTTTAGAGACAGGGTCTCTAGCTTAGGCTGTTCTTGAACTTTTGAGATGGCAACATGATGATCCTAGATTTCTGATCCTCCTGCCTGTTGTGTGTAGCCTTTGCTACCCCGCCTAAGCTCAGGGAATGGGCTGCACTACCAGCCCCAAGCCAGCTTCCCTTGAATCCACGGATAAAAGACACACACGCAAGTTGCTCATTTTCTGCTCGCCTTCTGACACAATTTCTGGGCTCCTATCTAGAAATCGGGCCCTCATCAATATTCTTCTCTCCGAACCTCTTCACTTGCCCTAAATTTTAGTTGCTCAGTTATATCAAGTCCCTGCTAAACACCTCTGCTACCCTCCTGTAGGAGCAACCATAGGCTACCACTCCTCCTAAGATCTCACATGGCTGCTTGGCTTTTCTCCCTGGGAAGCATGGCAAACTCCACCTCTGTTCTCCTTGCATCTCCTGCTTGCCTCCTGGGACCCGGAAGTCCCACCTACTCCTTCTACCCAGCAATTGGCCCATGGCTTCTTTACAGACAGATCAAGAACCAACTGGGGAACAGAACCTTAACACCAGAATGACTCCTACACCTGCCTCTACCTCCCAATACTGGGATTATAGGTTTGCAAGACCCTAACTGCTTTATGCAATGGTGGTGGTCTAACCCAGACCCTCATTTATGCTAGGCAAGCATTCTAGCACATGAGCAACATCCCCAGCCCTGGATGACAGTACTTAATTCAGCAGTTTAAATATACCTGGCCTTTAGGGTTCATAGTAAGAAATCAACTGTTAGTCTTAATAACAATCTTTTCCCAGAACATATTGCTATTTCTCTTGCTGGTCAAGATTCTCACTTTGTGTTTGAACTTTGACAGTCTGACTTTGGTAACTCTGGGCATAAATTTCTGAGTTTGTCTTACTAGGAATTTGTTGAGCTTCTTGGATCTACAGACATCCATTTCATTAAATCTGGGGACTTTTGCCTTTCCTTCCTTTCTTCCTTCTGTCTTCCTCCTCCTGCTGTTTTCAGACAGGGTCTCACTATGTAGCTCTAGTTGGCCTAGAACTCACTAAGCACATCATGCTGGTCTTGAACTCATAGAGATCTGTCTGCTGGGATCAAAGTTGTACACCACTAGGCCTGGCATTTTTTTTTTTCTTCTGTGCTTCAAAGCCATGGTCTTTCTTGCTACTGTAGCCTAGGCTTTCCTCCAAATGGCTACCCTAGAGTGACTTAGAACTTGCAGCAATCCTTCTGTCTCAGCTTCCCAAGTGTTGGGATCAAAGGCATGCACCACTGTGCCCAGCTCCCTCTAGGAGCTCACACAGACTCTCACACATGCACACACACAAACATACATGCACACAGAATCTGCGGTGTCCTTCAGCAGCCTGATGTCTGATTGTTTTTTATTCATTCCTATTTCAATACTCACAAGCTCAGCTTACCTGTTCAGGCTTTCTAGTTCTTTCTTCTGTTATCCAGGTCTTCAGTTTGAGCCTAAATTTAGATTTTTTTTGTCACTGTGCTTTTCAACTCCAGAATGTCTATTGGTTCCTTTTAATAATTTCTATCTCTTATTCAAATTCTGTATTTGGTGATACGTGTGTCTTTAGACACAGTGCTGCTGAGTTCTCTGAATGTGGTCTGGGTTGCCAACTAACAATCAACAATGTCTTTCTCTGGGAACAGATCACCGACTTTTTTTGTGTGCCTTGGGTGTGGTACTTTTGTGATTGACTGTCTTGTAGTGGTTTGTTGCAGCTTGGTTTAAAATAAGTGTGTGGGGCTAGAGATGTAGCTGCTGAGTAGGCAGAACATTTTTGTAGCATGTATGGTGCCCAGTATCTCCCCACCACTATATAAAACCAGGAGTGCTGATGCATGCCTGTAGTCCCAGCACCCAGACAGGAGGATCAGAAGTGTGAGGTCATTCCTGTGCTACCTGAGATCCCATTTCAGAATATACAGACATGAATGAAATCGCTCACTATCATCTTTAGAAACTGATTGTTGTCTGAGCCTCAAGGGTTTATCGTTATCGCTGCTCATGGCTGTTGCTTATCCTTGATTTTAATCTGGGCAGGTTTCATTCTTTGTAGCATGTGACTGATAAAGTTGCTACTTGATTACTTCACTGACCAGCTAATGATTGTAAAGACTACCTTACAGGACTTAACCAATGAGCCTCCCAGCCTTTGCAGGGAGCGTCTCTGTATATGCTGAACCATGAGCTTGGAACCTTCAGGTGGCTGTTTATAATGCCTTATCTTTCACTTCCTGCTACAGGGAGACTTAAGGCCTTGCAGGAGGTTTCTACCTGCGACCTTCTCCTAGTTTCCCCATACCCATACCTGGCACTCTGCATTCCTAGGGATATAGTGAACTTTATGTCACTTCAGACCCCCTCAATCACTCATTTGGGTGACTTCTTGGTTACCCTAAATGTTTATGTTGTTGCTGATTGATTTTGAATTAAAATAAATAAATAAATAAAAAGTTGCTGTGGTGGTTGTTCAGAATGAACAGACTCCAGACAGGCCAAATAAAAACAGTGCTGGGAAGGCTTGTGGAGGAGCTGGGACTCATCTCTGTTCTCTCCAGAGCAGCTAGCCCTCATTGTGATTTAGGGCTTGTGGTTATGAAGGGCCTTGAGAGCTACTGTGAAGCTAAGGAAATAGGCCTGGGGGTGGGGTGAGTTAAATTTCATAAAGCACATGGTGCACACTGTTCTTCCCAGGATGCAGGCAGTTCTCTTGAACACACACACACACACACAGAGGCAATTCTCTTGAACACACACCTGCCATTGGTACACACTTTTGCTTGTTACCAGTATTCCAGGGAAAAATATTTTACCACTTTCCCTGCTGACCTCATTGTGTGAAAAAGAGGCTTCTGGGATCGGTTACTTTCATTTCTGCTGATGGCATTCTGGATTGTTCTTATTGAGTGGATACTCTAAACTACTACACAATTTGCAAATAATACAATTTCCTATTGAATGAAAAAAATGAAGACAGGATTGCTGCAAGGTATGGTCAAGGGGAAGGTTTAGTGTAGGTATGAAGGAGAACACAGCCAGAGTTGTCTGGAAGGGTTTAGACTGAATATGGCCAGCAGACTAAACAGGCCATTGGGTGGGTGGGTGGGGAACTGCACAAGAGAAGAGAGGAGAGGAGAGAATAAAGCCAGGAGAGGAACCAGGAGCCAAGAGTAAGCCAGGAGACCAAGAGACCAAGAAGCCTGGTAGCCAAAATGGCTCAGGTTATATAGGGATCAGAGGCTGGGGGTAGGGAAACTGAGGCCCTGAGCTGGAAAGGTTTAGGGTAGGGGTTGGGATGAGAAGTGCTGGGGAGAGCCACAGGTACTGAGACTTGTCCCAGGTTTCTTTGAGACCTAACACCTATGCCATCTTTATAGAAAGGCTTGGAATTAATAGTTCATCAGAAACATTTTTGTAAGCATTGGAAGTTGTCAATAAGTCCTGCTGATCTTCATCAATAGATTGATTGCTTATTGATTCTCTTTCCCTTTCCCTCACCCTCTCTCTCACACACAGAGACAGAGACACAGAGAGAGACTTAGAGACAGAGAGACAGAGACAAACACACACACAGAGTGGGAGAGAGAGAGAGACTTATGAAATAGCTCAAGGGTGTGGCTTGGTTTTCGGCCAGGATCCCACTACCTGCACCATGAACACCAGGCTTAAAGGAATACACATGCCACCATACCTACCTTATTTGTTTGGTTTTTGAGACAAGGTCTTCTTCTGTCATCTAGGCTGGCCTAAAACTCCTGCCTATCCCAAGCTGGCCTCAGGCTTATTGCAACTTTTTCACTTTAGCTCTCCAAGTGCTAGAGTGACAGGTGTGAGCCCCCACCCTCAGAATTCCGAGATTGAAATGGCAGGAGTCCCTCAGAAGCATCTTTCCTTCTTCCTTCCATGTGATAAAGCTATGGAGCCTCACAGGTGGCTAGAGGGATGACTCAGCAATAAAGAGCACTCGGTGCTCCACCCGAGGACCCAGGTTTACTTCCTGGTACCGGCTCACAAGTGAAGTTCCAGCTCTAGGAGAGTCAACCCTCTCTTCTGGCCTCCTTGGGCACATGGTGCACTGATACACACATAAGTAAAAGACCCATACAAATAACTTAAAAATAAAGAAGTCTTTTTCAAAGGCATCTTACAAGGCAGCAGTGAGATCCCATTGTCTCCTCTAATCCAGTTTAACCACAGTAAACTTTGACTTTGCTCTCACCTATGCCTACATGTTTTGGACTCCTGTGCTCAGCTTTTTAAAGAGCATCAGAGGCAAGCTCCTCCATTCTGATGTTTCCTACTCAGCTAGTTCAGAAAAGTATCCTAAGGTATAATGCTTTTGCCATGTTACTTGTGTACTTCTAGACTCCACACTAAATGACTTGTTTGATTTCAAATTGATAGAGAAAACACCCAGCACACATTTCAAAAATGAATGCTCCACACTGTACTTATTGTAGTTTTGAAAAGAAATCAGGTATGAATTATCTTACTCAGACTCAAATTATTA
This sequence comes from Rhynchomys soricoides, assembly GCA_019843965.1. NCBI lineage: Eukaryota > Metazoa > Chordata > Mammalia > Rodentia > Muridae > Rhynchomys > Rhynchomys soricoides. The sequence goes on from JADRCH010000089.1 coordinate 2,021,764, forward strand.
TCAAAGTAGCTCATGGTATGTTTTACTTGGTTTCAAGGTCTTTTTTTCACTATCTAGATATATGTAAGGTTTGTACATGAGAAAAAAATACATATATATTTATTTCCCCAAAGGAGCTTTAAATAAGACCAATTAGCATGACAATAAGGAAAAACCACCAAGGTATGTTTAAAAAAAAGCTGATTATAGATTAATAGAAATGAACTGAGGGTTAGAGAGAGTTGTGCTGCTTTCCCAGAAAATGGGAGTTTGTTTCCCAGCTCCTTTAACTCTAGCTTCTGAAGATATCTGACTTGTCTTTCAACCTTCCACAGGCAACTGTACTCATGTGTACATCACCTGCCCCCCCCCAACAACATATACCAAATTAAAAACAAACTTAAAATGCCACTTCTCAGCTAGGAGTGGTCATCTCCCCTCCTCCATTTCTTAGACGAAGCCTCATGTATCTCAGGCTGGGCACAAGCTCACTATGTGGCTGAAGATGACCTCCCAATGTGCTAGCATTACAGGTGTGTACCCCTATGTCTGCTTTATAGTGAGGGTCAGACCCAGGGCCCAAGAGGCCTATATCCCACCAACTGAATCACATCCATTGTTGCAGGATATTTGGTCACACTGTGAACCTTGAGATTGTGTTATTTATTTGATTACCTAGCTGTGGTGTGGCTCGGTCCTTAGCCCACACCTTTAATCCTAAACAATGAAGGTGAAATTAGTTTGTAGAAGGAAGTACCCATGTTTAAAGGTGATGTCCAATTGAGTGGCAGACAAAATGATGAATCAGAGAAAGATCTGACAGAACAGGATATGCCCGACTCTCATGGGAAGAGAGAGGAAAAGGAAGCTACTTAAGAGAGAGCAGTGCAGAGACAGAGAGAGGAGGCAGTTTTACTGAGACAGTTGTACAGAGACAAGCTAGTCACAGTCAAAGACAGAACAAGCCAGAGAATGAGAAGAAGCCAGAAGATCAGAACAGATCGCTAGAGTCAGTTTGAGGCCAAGCACAGCAATTCTGGAGAAACTAAGAGAAGCAGTCTGGAAAGGGGACATGTGATGTCTTGCTAGAGCGGACGCTTGAGAGAACATGTGATGTTTGGAAAGGTAAAAACATAACCCAACAGACAATGGATGACGCTGTGTGGCGTTGGTTTGCCTTGCCACTCTTTGTCAGTCATGACTCTGTAGAGAGAAACGTACCAAAGAACTTCTGGTGGAGTTCTGGCAGCTTCTTGCCTCTTCCGTGGACTCAAACAAACTGGCAGAGCCTCACAGTTTCTGCTGGATCAAGCTACTGCTGCTGATTAGTGTGAACTTCCTGACACGATTTGATTTGATCCAAAGAACTATTTCTACACAGGTTCACACCCTGTAATTCCTTATTAACTTTCCACTGCCTCTGGTGGGCGGTGGGCTAAGAGAGAATATATATATATATATTCTTCAATATTCTTAATACATCCGTATATCCAAGTTAACAAACACCAAATGCAAAAGGAAAACATCATGTAATCGACATGTTAGAAATAATTGTGGGGAATAGCAAAGTGCTTTTGGATGAAAGAACACGGGCCACTCTCTCAAGCAAGAAACCGTAGGGGATTTACCCTGAGGACCCTCGGCAACAACTCATGAAGGAAGACAAATGAAGGTGGTGAAACTGTAAGAGAAAGGTCTGGAGGCTGCGCTGCTGGGAAATGAGAAGTTGGCCAGGTGAGTGGATGGGAGGCAAGCAGGAAAGGTCAGGAGAGGGGGCTGGAGAGATGGCTCAGCGGTTAAGAGCGCCGACTGCTCTTCCAAAGGTCATGAGTTCAAATCCCAGCAACCACATGATGGTTCACAACCATCCATAATGAGATCTAATGCTCTCTTCTGGTGTGTCTGAAAACAGCTACAGTGTACTCATATACATAAAATAAATAAATCTTTAAAAAAAAAAGAAGAAAAGGTCAGGAGAATTCTAGAATTGGTCCTTCCGGTTCACAGAGTGGCTGCATCAGTGGATGTAAGCATGGCTGACATCTAAAGCCCTTAGCTGTGAGAGTCCAGCTAACAGAATAGTCCAAGAATTGCCAATAGAATTAGATACTGAAGTTGAAAGTCCAGCGAGATGGCCCATTGGGTAATGGCACTTGCTGCGGAGCCGGGTGTCTTGAGTTTGACCCTCCCCCGGAACCCGCAAGGTTGAAGGAGAGAATCAGTCCTCACAAGCTGTCCTCTGCCCTCAAAACGTGTGCTGAAGCGTGTGCATCCACACACAGACCAACAAGAAATAAACATCGTTTTAAAAATTTAACTGCCGTTAAGGGAAGAAGGCTATACGGTATGTTGAGATTCTAGTTTTACTTTAAATGCTTTCCTCTGGAGAGTTGCCAATCAAAGGGAAAAGCAGGACAAGTGTTGGGATGAGAAGCAAGGGAGGGGCTGTGGGCGGGGTCCAACTGGCAAGCCGTGGGCTCCAAACTATGCTCATCCAAAGATGGTGGGGACAGCTTCCCTTCGGGGGTCCTCAAAGCCTGCCTGTCACTCCACGAGGGTTCAAAGGTTCCAAGTTCACAGTCCAACTTCCCATGTTTCTGAAGCCAAATGACTTATAACATCTTAATATTAATTATAATAGTTTGGGAGGCAGTGGAATGGCTTAGCTGCTGAAGGTGTTTGCCGCCAAGCCTGACAACCTGAGTTTGATCCTGGGATCCATATAATGGAAGGAAAGAACCAGCTCTCGCAAGTTGACCTCTGACTTCACATGTACGCAGTGCTGTGTGCCCCCCAAAAGAATGTAATTTAAAACTTTAAAATAATATTCTGCAGTCATTTAGGCTGAGCAAAACTGCTGTTTCCATGGAGTTTTGTCACGTCTAACGTACCGTGGAGGGGGTTTGGAGAGCAGCACCTGCAGCCTCGTTTCCCTGCCATTCCTACAGTCACTAGTGTGTGCGGCTTGCACAGTGCACGTTTGGGTTTTTTTAGAACACATAAAGCCAGGCTGCAGCAGAGTTGACTGTAGCTCACTCTCTGTGAGAAACCAACATCTGTTATTGGCAGCTTATTGATTTATTTATTCAACCGGACTACACCTGGAGGGTAGTGTTAGATTGCGAATCCATATTCCCGTGTGAGGTAAATTTGTCAACTTGATTCTTGTTTACGTACAGTTTCCTTACAGAATCCAGCCAAAATATTCTTTTTTAAAAAATCTTCATTGATTCTTTGTTTCACATCAATCACCCCAGTCCTGCGCATCTCCCTGTCCCTTTGTATCTGCCTTTCTTTTTGTTTGTTTGTTTGTTTTGGTTTTTCGAGACAGGGTTTCTCTGTGTAGCTCTGGCTGTCCTGGAACTCACTCTGTAGACCAGGCTGGCCTGGAACTCAGAAATCCACCTGCCTCTGCCTCCCCAGTACTGGGATTAAAGGCGTGCACCACCACGGCCCGGCTTCAGATCTTCCCTTCACCCTTGTAATCTCTTCCCCCAGATAAAACACAGGCCAGCAAGCAAACAAAAGTAAAACAAAGCGTAGAGAACATCTCATCATGGAAGCTGTAGTATGTCACAGTGTGTCCCACAGTTTATCCCTCTGTCTACACAAACATTCCCTTGCAAATGTTCGTTGCAATGTGTCATTGGATCCGAGATCTCTGGCTTCTGTGACACCATCAATACTGAATCCTCTTCGGGACCCCTCCCAGCTATCCTGTTGTTGCCCTGTGTCATGGAGATCCTGCAGCTTTAACATACGACTGGCCCTTCACACATTCCAACTGTTTACAGATGATGTAGATTTTAGGGTGGGCCAACTCAGAACCCTGATCTGGGCCTGGGTGGTAGCTGAGATGGTCAGCCTGCAGGCTCTCCCTTATCTGCACCACCAGGGTGAGCTCTCCAGCACTGCTCCGGCTAGGCCACCCAATGTCACCATCAGCAGGAGGCAGAGTCAGCTCTCATGCTCTCAGGCTGGCTCATCAGTACACATGCCTCCAGCGTCAGTTCTACAGTGCTGCTCAGTCGAGGTTGGCGCCCACTCTCCCGAGTGCTACATCCGTGAGGGGCTGGAACATCTCTCTAGCTCTCAAACCTTTAGGGTTGGTTCACCCATGCCTTCACCATCAGGGCCAGCTCTGCTGTGCTGCCCAGGTGAGGTGCAGAGCCTGCTCTCCCGAGCGCTACCAACGGAAGAGAGATGGGTCCAAGTACCACTGCATCCAGGGAGGGCCGGGGCCGTTATTCACAGCCCCTGGACATCCAGGAGTCAGCCCCCTCTCCCCTGCGACTGCTCTGACCAGGCACATCTCCGTGTTTTCTAGTGGTAATATGTGTTAGAGATTTTTACACCAAACCCTGAAACTACATAGGCACGGACTCACACATGGCTCTTAGTGGCAGCTTGAGGTGGGACCTTGCCATGGCTCCAGGTACTGGGTCTGGCCACCCATAACAGGCTGTTCTTTTCCACCCTCGAGTCTCCAGTTCCATCTCTCGTCATAAGCTCAAGCTGCTCCACTTCTCTTTCTCTCCCACCTGACCACCACATACTAGCACATTGTGGCAAGCTGGCCACGCCCCTGTTGAGAAGTGGGTGTCTACGGGTGGTCTGAGCCATGTGCTAGTCGGAGAGTCTGTGGGTGTTATGGCATTCGAAGGTCTCTGTGTATCTTCCTCCTCCTGTGCTGCACTGCGTGGCTTTGATTTGATTTATTTGATCTTTATGAGTCCTGGGCATAAACAGCTTCAGCTACCAAGCCAGGCATCAAGCTAGGATGAACAAAGGACTGCCATCTGCTCTGCCCCTGACTGATATAAGAACACCACCACCAACAAGGTGTCTCTTTGCCCATTGCCAGGGGGGTCAAAAGATTCTTACTCTGAGTTACTTAGATCAGGTCTTTTTTATTGCTTCCTTTATCTTACTTTTTTATTTTATTATCTCATTGTATGGGTGTTTTGCCTGCATGCACGTCTGTGCACTCTGTACATGCCATGGATGACAGAAGAGGATTTCAGATCTCCTGGTATTGGAGTTACAGATAGTTGTGAACTGCCATGTGGATGCTGGGAACAGAACCTAGGTACTCTGGAAAGGCAGTACTTGCTCTTAGTAGCCGAGTCATCTCTCTCTAGTACCCCCTTTAATAGGGTAACATGATGCATTATTAACATATTTGAGATTTTGGTTATTTTATGCATTCCATTCTGAGATTTCTCTGTCGCTACTAAATGTTTTTAAAATTAAATTTATATTTGGTAAAATCCATTTTTATTAGCACTCATGCCCTTGGATTTTGCCCAGTATATACAGCCATATACCTACCGCCCCAGTACTAAATATTGAAGTTCTATCACCCTAAACTTCTCCACTGTAGCTGGGTATGGGAGCTCATGCCTTTAACGCTAGCATTTAGGAGGCAGAAATAGGCAGATCTTCTTGACCCCAGGCCAGACTGGTTATCATAAAGAGTTCCAGGCCAGTCGGGGTTGCATAGTGTGACCCCGACTAACAGAACAAAAGTCTGCAATACAGACCCTTTGTGGTCTGCCTCTTCCTTTCCCTCAGCACCAAGGAAACAATTTTATAGGCGGTTTCTCACTCTGAAGTTTTGGATAAATTGATCCAGTCTGGGTTGTTGAGCTTAGCAAAGTACATTTCAAATCTATGTGTTTGAGGCTGTGGAGATGGGAGTGAGTGTGTAAAGTGATTTCTGTACAATGTGAGGATCTGAGTTTGGTTCCCCAGTACTCGTACAAAAGCTGGGTGCAGTAGTAAGTCTGTAAGCCTAGCACTGAGAGAGAGGAGATAGGAAGATCCTGGGAGCTTGGACAGCCAATCTAGTTAAGAAGATGAGCTCCAGACTGAGCAAGAGACCTTCTCATCATCAGCATCTGACCCTCACACATGCACACACACATGGCACATGCATGCACATGCACACACACACATTCATATGCACATACATGTACAAATACACATGGGTGCATGGTGCATGTATGCACAAATACACACACACACTTGCACACATGCATACAGATGCACTCATGACTGCATATACAAACTCACATGCATAAACACACACACACACATAATACAAATACACATGCATGCACACATGCACGCACACATACATACACATGCATACTCAAATGCACACACATATGCACAAATAAACACATGCACTCACATGCATATGCATGCACAAATACACACATGGGTGCACACACAGATGCACACATGCCTGCACACAGAGACACACATGCATGTACACACAAGCACATACACATGCATAGGCACATGCACACACACATAAGCACAAATACACACATGCACCCACACACATAGATGCACACATGCCTGCACACACACAAATACACACATATCTGTACATACACATACATACACATATGCACATGCACACACACATGCACAAATACACACATGCATGCACACACACACACACGGTTATTCACACTTTCCATGCATCAGTAACTCAGTCGTTTTTATGATGAACATATTCACACATTCCATCCTATGACTGTACCACAATTCATTTATTCATTCATTGGTTGAGGGATATCTTATTTCCAGTCACTAATGATTAGGAATAAAGCTTTGGAAACATTTACACATGGGCTTTTCTGTGAACATTCATTTTCAGTTTACTTTGGCAAGTGTGCGGGCATGAATTTGCTGCTTGTGGGGGAAATATAACAAAGAAGTACTGTACAAAGTACTTTCTTTAACAAAGAAGTACTGTAATTTAACAAAGAAGTACTAAGTTGTTTTCCAAAGTGTCTTTGCTTTAAAATCATTCCAACAATTCAGAGTTCCTGTTGCTCTGCTTCCTTGTCTGCACTTGGTGTCATTCTTGTTTAAATTTAGCCATCCTAATGGACATGCAATATTTCACTGCTGCTTTCTCGCTGGGACTCAAGGACTTGACTCAGGAGGTAAGAGCACTTGGTGCACTAGTGTGAGGACTTGTGTTCAAATCCCAGCACCCATCTAAGAAGTTGGACAGAGACACACTTGCCTTTAACCCCAGAGCTGTTGGGTACAGAGGCAGGAGGATGGCCTAGGAAGACCCTGTCTCAAGGGAATAAAGGAGAGAGTAATAGGCAGTCCACCAGACATCTTCCCATGGCTCCACGATGCACAGTTATGTGAGCCACACATGTGTGTGCACATATAACACACACAAACATAAAAGCAAACAAAAAAGAAATTTAAAAAAGCTTTTGGGGAGCTGGTAACATCACTCAGTGATAGATGTTTGCCTGTTGTGCATGAGGCCCTGGGTTCAATCTTTCACAAATAAACAAACTTAAGGGGAGCAAAGAATCTGTTACTTTTTTTTTGTAAATGAATAAATTTGTTTTTAAAATTTTTAATTTTAATTTAAAAATTTTAATTTTATTTTTAAAAATTTTAAGAGGTTTCTTCTATGTTTAAGGTACAGATATTTAATCACCAACTATGTGACTTCTAAATATTTTTCTGATACATGACAAGTCTTTGCAAGCCTCCGTTGCCTTTAATATTGATCAAACCTAAACTATACGCACATAATTAATAATATTTTTGGTGTTGCATTTAAGAATTCTCAGACATAAGATTATACAGATTTTCATTTTTTAAAAAAAGGTTTTTTTTTTTAAGTTTCATTATTTTAAGGTTTAACTTAAAAAATTATCAAACATGTGTGAGTATATTGTCTTATGGTTTCTATTGATTCAAAGAAACACCATGACCAAAAAGCAAGTTGGAGAAGAAAGGGTTTATTTTGCTTACATTTCCATATTGGTATTCATCACTGAAAGAAGTCAGGACAGGAACTCACTCAGGGCAGGAACCTGGAGGCAGGAGCTGATGCAGAGGCCTGGAGGGGTGCTGCTTACTGGCTTGCTGCCCATGACTTGCTCAGCATGCTTTCTTATAGAATCCAGAACCACCAGCCCAGGGATGGCACCGCCAACAAAGGGCTGGGTCCTCCTTCATTGATCACTAGTTGAAAATGCCTTACAGCTGAATCTCATGGAGGCATTTCCTCATGAGGCTCATTTCTCTATGACGTTTCCAGTTTGTATCAAGTTGACACACAATATCAGCCAGTGCATACATGATATGCATGCATGTTTGTGTTTATGTATGTATGTGCATGTGTTTTGTATGTATATGTGTGTTTATGTGTATATATGTGTATGTATGGATCTCTTTGTGTGTGTATATGTGTTTATGTGTATGTGTGTATATGTGTGTATGTGTCTCTTTATGTGTGTGTTTATATGTGTATGTTCATGTGTGTGTATGTGTGTGTGTGTGCACATGCAGAAGTTTAGAATTGGTTCTGGCCTTCCTCCTCTACTGGGTTCCAGAGTGTGCTGCTTTGTTCTGTTGTTGTTGTTGTTGTTGTTGTTGTTGTTGTTGTTGGACACTAACCAGAGTCAACTGGAGGAAGGACTCTTAACTGGGAAGTTTCCTTCCTTGGTTGGTCTGTAAGCAAGTCTGTGGGACATTTTTTTGATTGATGACTGATGTAGGAGGGTCCAGTCCACTGTGGGTATTTCCACCCCTGGGCAGGTGGTGCTGGGCTGTACAGAAAGAGGGCAGAGCAAGCCACGGGCACAAGCCAGCAAACAAATCCCATGTGCTCTCTGCTTCAGTTCCTGCCTTGGCTCCCTCCATGATGGACTGAAGTTGGGACTTGTATGTCAGATAAACTCTTTCCTTCCCCAGCTGCTTTCAGTCATGTTTACTTTAGCAACAGGAAACCTAACTAGGATATGAGAACTGAACTCAGGCCACCAGGCTGTGTAGCTAGCCTGCTCATCAGCCCTTATTTTTGGTATTATAGATTAGTTCGTTCCTCATCTATAAAGCCTACGTTGACATTTGCTGGGTTTGCATGAGTTTCCACACGTTCTAGTCCCATTTGTTGAAAAGGTTATAGTCTTTTCTCGTTGAATTGCCCTTAAAAAGTCTGTGTGTGTGTGTGTGTGTTATGCGTATTTGTTTATGTGTGAGTCAATGTGTGTGGCATATGTGTACATATGTATATGTGTGTATATTTGTGTGTTTATGTGTGCGTGTGCATGTGTGTGTGTGTGCATGCATGGGTTTGAAGGTAGCGGGTTGACACCTGCATTTTCTTTCATCTGTTCTTCCCACTTTATTACCTTCTTGTTTCGAGACCGCCCCTCACTGACCCTGAAGCTCACCTATTGACTAAACTGGCTGTCAGTGAGATCCAGGGACCTACCTGTCTCCATCACCTGTGTTGGTGTTACAGACGTGGCTTTTAGGTGGGAGCAGAGGATTAGAACTTAGGTACTCACGCTTGCACAGAGTCAGCACTTTATCCACTGAGCCATCCCACACCCTTTTGAATACTGCCTTGGAGTAACATTGAAAACAGCTCAACTGTTTTCCCAGTATATACTTCTGGGATGGTCACTGTGTCCAGTGTCTGCCCAGTGTGTCTTTCTTTCTGCCTGTCCTACATTGTCTTGGTTTCCATAGCTTTACAGTTAGTTTTGGGAATGTTGTTCTTTTTTCAGAATTGTCTTGACTTTTCTAGCTCTTTTGGATTTTAGTGTAAATTTTGGAATTAGCTGACTGATCTTTATGGACTCAAGGGGATTTCAGGCTGTGATTGTGTGGAATCTACAGAACAAATTAGGGGAATCGACATTTTGGAGCGTTCTAGTTCACGAACATGGTATATCTATTCATTTAAATCTTTGTTTTCACCAATGTGTTGCACTTTATAGCATCCAGATCTTTTAGAAATTTTGCTAGATTTATGCCAAAGCTCTTCATTTCCCGGTGCTGTTGTAAGCATATGTAGTGTGTCTTCTTCTGCAGCTGCTTTTGTTAACTGGAGGGGGGAGTAAGGGGGAGTACTGGAGAGCAAATCAGGATGCATGCAGCCATGCAGGTGCCCAGGATGCATGCATGCCATGCAGGTGCCTGGGATGCACCCATGCCAAGCAGGTGCCCGGGATGCACGCATGCCAAGCAGGTGCCCAGGATGTACTCATGCCAAGCAGGTGCCCAGGATG
>JADRCH010000089.1:2031825-2042162 GCA_019843965.1 Rhynchomys soricoides
CAAGCAGGTGCCCAGGATGTACTCATGCCAAGCAGGTGCCCAGGATGCATGCATGCCATGCAGGTGCCCGGGATACACACATGCCAAGCAGGTGTCCAGGATGCATGCATGCCATGCAGATGCCCAGGATGCATGCACACTGAGCAGGTGCCCAGGATGTACTCATGCCAAGCAGGTGCCCAGGATGCAAGCATGCCATGCAGATGCCTACGAGACAGCTGTATGCTCAGCCCTCTTCATAACTTTGAAGACATGAGTGTTACGTTTAGTTTTAGTATTTGAACTGTAATGTGCCTACATGTGATCCATATATTCAGATAGTATCATTTATAAATAGAAATATACTAATAACAACACAACTATCTAAGAACTTAAGAATTGCTAATTATCCATTGATATGCTGGAATGATGTGGAATATATATTAAACTGAAACAGATTAAGCATACATGAGGTTCTGTTTAGTAAAAAGTAGACAATTTTTACACAAATATTTGAAAAATTAAAAACATCTATATAAGAAATTTGATTTAATAGTTATTTAAATCTTTGTACTAGCTGGTTTTGTGTCAACTTGACACAAGCTGGAGTTACCAAAGAAAAAGGAGTTTCAGTTGAGACAATGTCTCCATGAGATCCATCAGTAAGGCATTTTCTCAATTAGTGATCAAGGGGGGAGGACCCCTTGTGGGTGGTACCATCTGTGGGCTGGTAGTCTTGGGTTCTATAAGAAAGCCTGCTGAGCAATCCAGGAGAAGCAAGCCAGTAAGTAACATCCCTCCATAGCCTCTGCATCAGCTCCTGATCCCTGACCTGCTTGAGTTCCAGTCCTGACTTCCTCTGGTGATGAACAGCAGCATGGAAGTGTAAGCCAAATAAACCCTTTCTTCCCCAACTTGCTTCTTGGTCATGATGTTTGTGCAGGAATAGAAATCCTGACTAAGACAAATTGGTACCAGCATAGTGGGGTATTCCTGTGACAACCTGACCATGTTTTAGGGAGGACTATGGAAGGACTCTGGAACTTTGGGCTAGAAGAGTCACTGGGATGTTAAGAGCTCTGTGCAATGTTCTTCAGGAGCTTGGAAGATAATGTTGAGAACAGTGCAGAAGATGGAGGCCTAGCTTGTGAAATTTCAGAGGAAAGATTAAAGACTCTTATCAGGGCTGTTATTATTTGATTGTCAAGATTCTATGGTTTTGGGTAACTGTGGCTGAAGGATCAGCTGTGATTAACAAGATATCAGAACTACTAAAGCAAAACCATTGCATTACTGGAACTATTGATGCTGGTTAGCTGGAGCTGGGAAATTGGTGGTGATTGGGAAGAGACCAGCATCAATGAGGTAAAACCTTCTGAGAAGTGTTTTCTGAGAGCGAAGAGGCTGTGTTACGGAGATGGCCAAGGTTGTGCCTTGTGCTGAGGCAGGACTTGGTAATGTGTAAGAGTCACACAGGTGGTACTGGTTTTGAAGGTATGACGGGGGCATAAAGAGCAGCTGAGGCTCAGCACTGTGAGAGGCCTTGGAAAGACATTAGTGAAAGTGCATCCTCAGTTGTAGCTGATATCCCAGGACTGAAGGGGTCATGCACAGGAGGTGAGGCTTGGCACCATGATGAGAGGCTGTTGGTAAAGCCTAGTTGCAGCAGAAGACAGCAGTGTTTTGGAGATGCCAGTACCATGTGATGACCACCAAGAACAGCAGCAGCAGTGGAGTACAGGCATCTGGAGCCTAGAAGACAAGGTGTGTGCTACAAAGGGCAGAGCTGGGGAAGTGACTCAAGCCCTTGGAGGAATCCAGAAGATCGTGAGTGGATCCCAGACATGGATGGTTGGAGTTTGATTTTGCTTTTGATTGGGACTGTGCCCTGACATATTTTCCCTCCTGAAGGAAGAAGGTATTTTAGTGAAGCCTACAGTTAAGAGAGTTTTGATGTTAAAAAAGACTTTGAATTCTAAGAGATTGGATATCTTTAAAAGGATTGAAATTTTAATAGTAAGAATTTGCAAAGACTGGGACTTTGAAAGTTATTTAGATCTTGGGGATGAATAAGAAAGTAAGGGTCGAGGCTTAATAGTGATGTGTTTGTGTGTCAAGTTGATAAGGGGTCAATTGTACTGGCTGGTTTCCTGACACAAGCTGGAATTATCATAGAGAAAGGAGTTTCAGTTGAGAAAATGCCTCCATGAGATCCAGCTGTAAGGCATTTTTTCAATTAGTGATCAAGGGGGGAGGACCCCTTGTGGGTGGTACCAACCCTGGGCTGGTAATCTTGGGTTCTGTAAGAGAGCAAGCTGAGCAAGCCAGGAGAAGCAAGCCAGTAAGTAACATCCCTCCATGGCCTCTGCATCAGCTCCTGCTTCCTGACCTGCTTGAGTTCCAGTCCTGACTTCCTTTGATGATGAACAGCAGCATGGAAGTGTAAGCTCAATAAACCCTTTCCTCCCTAACTTGCTTCTTGGTCATGATGTTTGTGCAAGAATAGAAACCCTGACTAAGACAGTCTTCTTCTGGGAATTGTTGGTTTTTAGATAGATAGATAGATAGATAGATCATCTCTTTATGTATTTCTGACATAGGGAGATCTGTCCATCTCTGCCACCCAAGTGCTAAGATTTAAAGGTGAGTACCACCACATCCATCCTATTTTGGGATAGGGTGTTTCTTTGTATTTCTGGCTGGGTGAGATAACTCGAGTGGCCTCGAGTTGAAGACTGGTAAAACTGCCTCTCTGCCTCCCAAGTGCTAAGATGTCAGGTGAGCACCACTACATCTGGCTCTATGAATCTTTAAAAACAAAAGAAAGCAAACACTTGGGACTGGAAATATAGGTATGTCGATGGTTAAGAGCACCTTCTGCTCTTTTATAGGACCTGAATTCATTTCTCAGCACCTACCGATGGTTAAGAGCACCTTCTGCTCTTTTATGGGACCTGAATTCATTTCTCAGTACCTACTTTGGGTAACTCACAATTATCTGTAACTCTAGTTCTAGGGACTATGACACCATCATGGGTCCCAGGTTACCTGCACACACATGTGTATCCCCCTGCCACAATATACATATCATCAAAAATAAATCTTAAAAATTAACAGCTTTAATGAACTGTATTTCACCAGCCATCAAATCCTGGATGCTAACAAGGTATACAGCATCATTGCTGAAAACAATCAAAGCCGTAACTAAATGGACTGAATGTACAATTATTGTTTTGAGGATATCCATAGATATGCAATCTGAAATACAATATATTTTAGTTGACTCAATGCACATGCCTGTCAGGAGCCATTTGCTATTTTTCCTTTCTATACAAATCATTAGTCAACTTTCTTTATGCAATTGTTTGTTGTGAGCATTTTATACAAAGGCAATCAGGCAGAAGTTAGATTTTTCTGAGTGCCTTCTTGCACTTAGCATCATGTGTTTCAAAGTTTGCCCATTGTGGGTCATGTATCACAACTTTGTTTCTTTGCATTGCCAAGTAACATCCAAATGTTACTATTTTTATATCATTGTTAACTTTATGGTAAATAACCCGGCAGGCAGGTCTCTAAGGATTGACTCTCTAACACAGAGAAATGAGTGGGTCAAAGAGAACAAATCTCTCCATCCTCCATCCCAGTTTTATCTACATTGTCCAGAAGATTACATACATCGTAATTAACAAAAAGCAAACAAGCACTAAATAGCCTCACTGTGCGCCCTCTCCATCTCCTTCCCTGTAGTCAGTTGTTTTGCCTTCTATCCCTAGAGACAGCCATAAGCCCATGTTTGTTACAAGTCTTTTAGCTCATCTTTAGGAGTTACCTCCTGACCTCATATAAGTGTGTATGTATATAATACACACTTTTCAAGATGTTTCAAATTTGATGTTGCTTGATGGTGACAGGGTCAACACAAAGACACACAAATCCCCATATGTATTATTAAGCAGAACAAAAACTAATTATATAACTCTAGCCTTTCTATCAATATTCATGTCATATGAATAAGTCATTGTAACAGAAGCTCTGTATCCCAAGAAGTAAACTTAATAGGCAGCCTAATAATTCATAGCATGCCCTCAGGATAATAGGGCATTGTTTTTCAGGTGGCTATTTTAATTCAAAGAGGGTCCATGGGATTCATTTCAATGAGCTACAGATTCAATGTGAGGCCAAAACATTTCAGTTTGAGACTCTCAAATTCCCCAAACATCTTACCCTCATTGGGGTTGACAATTCTATCAGCCATTTAAAAGACTGGGGATTTATACACCAATCTAAATATCAATGGGGCATCCTGCTTCCATGTGACCGAGCTGGAGAAGGTACTTCTAGTTCCCTGGGTTTGGTCTTAGGCTGGTTGGTCCCTTAGGTTTAACAAGCTTCATGGCTGCCCTACAAAAGCTAGGTAGTATTGTTGGTCACTTGAATCTCGTGTGTGTGTGTGTGTGTGTGTGTGTGTGTGTGTGTGTGTCTGGAAATATCATTCATTTCACAGAACACCCCGTGGCAGCCCATCCTCATATGTCCATGCAGTTGAAACTCTACCTTTCAAGTCTAAGGACTGAAAAGGCAACCCCAGGAAGAAGACCACGTGGTTATCTTTGGGGATCATAGAAGGGACTGTAGCTAGCCCGGGCATGTCAAGCATGGCTCTTGCAGGCCTTGCTCTTCTCCTCCATTCCCTCGGTCTGGCTAAAAAACCATTAGATTCCATTCCTAAAGTAGCCATCGAGGTCTATTCCCTTATTTGGCCACTTCCTCTTCCTGAGGCTGACTATCAAGGTTCAGCTAAGTATTGGAAGTCCAGTAATCAAAAGCTCCTTTGGCTCGCCTAATTAACATGCCCAATTAAAATTAAATTCCTCATCCTAACACAGGGTTTCCCCCTTTACCTTTATAAACCACTATGGGCCATGCCTGGCTCCTAACTGGAGGCTGTCCTTGGTCTCTCTGGGACAGATAACCCTTCCCTCTCTCCCTTGTTCCCTTCTGCTTCTCCCTCACCCTCTATCTCCTGTCTTTGTCTCTTACTCCCTGTCCTTTGACCCTTTGGGGCAAATCTTTGTGCAGAGAACTTGGTCTTGGGTGTCCTGAGCCTATACCAATCTTCATGATCATCACTGTAGCTAACTGGAAAATAATTGGAACTATCTTATGAAACACTACCGGAAGGGCCGAACAGCAAAATCCCCACAGTGAAATAATTTCATAAAATTTCATTTTTTATTCTTTTTATTTAGAAATCCACATTGCCACCTCAGACCACCCGAACAGTTAAACTATGCATTCTAAAATACTACATTGCCATTTATTAAAAGGGGAAAGCCTTTTCCGATTTTTCAAAGGTCACCACGAGATGGTGTGTAGTAATGAGTACTAGAAGATATCGGTAATAGGATCTGTGCGAATGTCAATACACTTATCTCCTGGCCAGGGCCACTGCCACCCGAGTTGGGCGTTGGCCCAAACTGTGATGTAAGGAATGAAGTCCCTGCACCGCTGTGTTCTACATGAGTTTAGAGATGATGAAGAAAACGAAGAATGTGCAGAAGGCTCACTTAACCTGGATTTATCTTGAGCACTTAATGATTGGAATAAAGAACCGTGCTTTTTTCAGCTTGTAATTAGCAATCATAACGCCTGTAATCATAAAAAAAAAAAACAAACCAAAAATCCCTCGGCGCAGAGCAGGCGGCATACCTACCTGTCTGGTCCACCTTATTGGAAGTGGACCAGATGGAATGTGGGCCTTAGTGCATGCTAGACACGCATTTCTATTCTTTAGTCTGGATTTGATGTTGTGGTCAAATTCCTCTTTCTGTTCAATTTTTTAAATTCTAAGAGAGTATGCATTGTTATTTCCATTCTTTAGACCGATTCCGAGGGCGGGAGATTCAAGCAAATGTAAAACTAGAGTTGGAGAGAGCAAACCTTCGTGGATATGTTTGCCTGGGTCTACCCCAGAGTTGGGTGTAAACACCACCGAGAGTCCTTAAGAGGGGCAAGGACTGTGTTCTGTCCTTACACACTAGGCTCCCTGCTATGCAACAAAGTGACCTTGGATATTCAAAGTGCAGTGCCAGCCTCCCCAGGATAGAAGATCCTCCCACCGGAACCAGATGATCTTTGCTGTAGTTCAGGCCTGGTGAGGCACATGAGGCAGTGCCCAGGTTCTGACACCAGTCTCTTCACACGCGCTGGAACTGTGACCAGACTGCCACGCCCCCATCACCTCCTCTTTCCCCACCCCCTCCTCAAGACTGTGCGGTGACTCTATTAGCCAGACAGCCCCCAACATGCATTTGCTTGGTGGGCAGGTACTTGGTGTAGAACAGAGGGTTTTCCAGCCCTGGCTCCAGAGAGCAATGCGTGACTGGGCCAGGGCAGTCTGAGGTCGGTCCGGTCCTGCTCAGATCCATTGTCCAGCTCTGGGGTGGAGAACCCGGGGAACCCCGAGGGAGTCTCCTAGGTGCGCGCCTCGGGGTGTGAAGCTGGGCGCAGCGGCGGCCTTAGCAGGACAGCACACAACCACCTGGGAGGATCACAGGCGCCCCAGAGCCGCGACACTTGACCCGCCTCTAGTGGCCCACGCCCCTCCCGGGCCCGGCGCCCAGGCCCGCCCGCCGCAGGTGGGGCAGCCGAGGCCCGCGAGTAGGTGCGTGGGATGATCTCACCGCGTGCGGCGCGCCAGGAGGAGGAGGAGGAGCGGGAGCGATCCCAACTTCCGGGTAGTGCAGCCGCACGCCGCGCCACCGGCATCTTGCTTTCTGCTCCCCCTCCCCCGTGTCCCCCTCGCCTCTCCCTCCTTGCCTTTTATCCCCAGCCCCACCCGCCAAAATGAACAGCTCGGACGAGGAGAAGCAGCTACAGCTCATCACCAGCTTGAAGGAGCAAGGTAGGTGGGCCGGCTGGCGCAGGTGCGGGGCAGCGGCCTGGGGCGGGACAGCTCTGGGCGCAGCCGCAGGTACCAGCCGCGGACAGGGGACCGTGAGGCCGCCGCGGTCACCCCCGCAACCCTACGCGCCATGCAGCGCCCTGGGCGGAGGAGCTGTAGCGTCTTCCCGCAATGGGATCGCGCGCCCCGCAGGACTAGGGCGCGCGACCGGGGCGAAAGGACACGCGTCGGGCGTGAACAGGGTCAGGGCACGCATCCCAGTCCACGCGGGAGTAGCGAGCGGGGCAGGATTGCTGGGCGCAGGGTAGTCGCTCAGCTGGCCTGGCTCCTAGCTGAGGCCCCACCCTTGCACACTTTGGGGTTCCTGGGCCTGCAGCGTTCCCTTCTTTTAGGTTCGGTCTAGTTCCTTTTTCTTTACCCAGCTGGGATTTTTCAGGGCATCGACGCGTTCTCATCACTTCCCATTTTTAGCAATTTATTAGTCAGTGAGTCGACACCCTGCCTGTGTGGGGCTTAATGAGGGAGCAGGGCTGGAGCTAGAAAGCCAGGCCGTTTTGCGTGCTTTTCTCTACCACTTGGTAGCTCACGATTGCCATCAGCACATTTGTGAACAAAGCAAGATCCTAGAGACAGCTAACTTGACACACTTTAAAATTTATCACAATTAACTATCGTGCCCAAAGGGTGGTTTGAGAATATGGGTCAAGAAAGAGGAACTGCACAGGTTTAGGAAGTAAAAGTGTGCAGGACATGCTCTTTGCTGCAGGACTTGCTGACCCTGGAAGGGCCCTGCTCAATCAATGGTCCTTTTCTGCTTTTGACTCAGCTCTCCAGGAGTTGGTGTCTTCCCATCCTTGGGTCTTGTAACTCAACCAGATGGCTTAAGAGGTCCTAGCAAGGGCTTGAGCTGCTTGCTGCTCTTCAAATCCATCAGCCACACTTCCGCAGAAAGGTCTCCACAGCGCTGTACTGTGTGACCTCAGGGGAGTTACCTAACCTCACTGAAATGGATGTAGCACTTTTCCCTCTGTGGCATCTAGAAACCCAGAGTGGGTGTTAATTGCTTTCATTTTCCTCTCTCATCCCCACTCATCCTGAAGTCGCCCCACATCGCACCTGTGACTCAGTGGCTGGACAGAAGGCCTTATTTGGAATGGATCAAGTGTTTTCATCAAGAATTGGATTTCACTCGTACCTACTTTTAATAACACTTTTCCCGTGTCTCACACACGAAGACTTTTGATTCCTTGCTCTGGACCTATGAAAACTTTCGGTATTAGTTAATACCAGCTCTTTTGATGGATGGTCATTTTGCAAATGATTATAAAACAAAATAAAATATGCTATTTCCTTTTATTATTTTTTGTAATTTTCAGAGTGCACTAACAGTGACCACATCCACACGCATCACCTTGGGCCCTCTATTGGGCTGCTGTTTGAAGAAAGGAGAATTCCTAAGTGTCTAGCTCTTTCTGTAGCGTGGTACAGGATAACAAATCTTTGGCCTTGGGATTTCTAAAGGTTCCATTTTCCGGATGAAGGGCATACCAGGAGTAATAGAACTTAGGTTTGTGTCTCTTGAGAGTACTCTTGGTTTTGGACATTGGACTGGTCACCTAGGTATTATTTGTTCAGTCTATAGTGAGATTTTCAAATCTTAAAACCATACTGCGTTAATGACTTATTTAAGAGTGTTTAATGGCTGTTTTACCTGTGGAATTAGCTGGGAAGTTGGGATTTTGAGGTGTAAACATGGCAACCAGGTCTTTGAGTACATCAGTATTATGGTCAGTTTTTTAATGATGGTCGTGGGCTGTTGCCATGGTGAATCATAATTTCAGTCTTCCAATTTAATATGAACAAGGAGAACACTTTTGGTTGGATGCTCTGTTTTTTCCTTGCTCACTGCTAACATGTTTACATTTTTGTTTCTTTAACATCTAACCAGTCACTTAATCATTTGCTCGAGGCCCCAGTTCTAGACCATGTAGCTATAGATAGTGAATCAGATCATCCTGGCTCTTAGGAAGTTTCTCGTCTGGTAGACAGACAGTTAATAATCAAAGAGGCGTGCAAGTCAATAGACTATTATTGTTTCTAAGATGGGTTCCCAGGAATGGACTGCTGGATTTGGTGGTGTGCATGTTATGGTGTTATGTCACTCAGTATGCAGCACTCCCCTGCCAATAACTGTGCCAGTTTCTGTTCCCCCAGCCAAGCCCTCATCATCATACGCCAGTTAACACAGGCTGACAGTAATCATCAGCTGGACAGCCTGACAGGTTTCTGAATGTCTGCCATTGGAACTGGCAACATGCCTCCTTTAAAATGTACATTGCCCTGGCTACTAGTGAAGTTTGAATCTTCCCCTACTTATTGGCCATTTTGGTCTCTTCGTGCGGTTGTCCCCTGGATGAGCTTTAAGTCTAAAACTGGAACCCGTTCCCCAGGGAAGGGTGTTCAGGAGGGAGGCTGCTGTGTGAACTGCAGAGCTGACAATAGCCTTCTCTAGTGGGAGCCTTCACTGTTGAGAATAACGTTGTGCTTGACAGAAGTTGTGAAATGCAGTGACGGAGTCTGTCATAATATGAACAATCTCTAATTTATATGTACCATTCCCCGGGCTCTGTGTCTTATAAGTCACACCCACTTCTGAATTACTCCACAACATTCTATGTTCCCATCTACTGAATGCTATAATTAGGTATATTATGTCTTTCTAGAAAGTTATATTATGTCCCTAAAAAAAAATTAGCCAGTGTGTGATTTTTTTTATGTTCAAGCAGATGCTGAGGTAATGAGGTAATTCTTTTGTCTTCTACCCCCCTCAGGCTTTATTTTATTGGGCTGATTGACATTGTTAATGCACGGAGAATGACGACCTAGGATAGTATTTCCGATGCATATTTCCCAGCTCTCCAAGTGGACATTTCCCTTACAAAACATCATACAATTTTCTCTCTCTGTAGAATTCTTTTGGAAAATGATAGACTTAGTTTAGCATTTGTTGAAGGTGCATGGCTTTCTGGATGATTCATTCAACATGCACACACTGAATATTCATAGCCAGGCACTGGGCTAGGCAGCAGAGACCAGCGAATAAGACCTGGTCCCTGATGGTGGTGACTTCTGGGTCTGGAAACAGTATTAAATCCAGGAAGTGTGTCGAATTGGCTTATCTAGGTCATGGATTCTGGTCTTTTGGTCAGGGAGCAGCTTGAGTGGTGTCCTCTACACACACACACACACACACACACACACACACACACACTCTCCATGGATTACCAATGCTGTTCAAAGCAGAATGGGCCACCAGCATTGAAGGGCTTGTATCTATTAGACTAGTCAACTTAGCAAGGCAGTGAGTGCTATTTGGAACTTGGTGATGGTGATGTGTGGTTGTCATTTCACAATATGGATTTGCCTTTTTTTCCTGATTTCTTCCTTCCTTCCC
>JADRCH010000089.1:2042172-2093804 GCA_019843965.1 Rhynchomys soricoides
GATCTAAACTTTACACATGCCAGGCCAGTATTTCACCAGTGAGCCATTCTTCACCTAATAACGATATTCTCAGAAAGGACCAATGACAACGAGAACCAAAATCCATGGTCATTCTTGGGTAAATACTATTTAAAACAATTATTCTATGGTAAGATTTTTATTATCATCTTTGGAGGCATATATCATGTAAGCCTCAAACCCTGTGTAGCAGATGATGCCCTTGAACTCCTGGCCCTCTGCTTTCCCTTCCAAGTATTGGGATTGTAATACAAGCCTATAGGCTAGTATCACCACCACATCCTAGTACAGATGGTTGGTTAACACAGAGCTGATTCTTAAGGTTCAGCTTCTTCCTAGAGCAAGCTAGTGACTCACGGGTGCCTTTTCCAGGGTTCTTTTGGCTTCTGGGAGAGAAATCTGTAGAGGCATTATTGTGGTTCAAAGAGCCCAGGCTGTCTCATGGCCACATGTGTATGAGAAGCTGAGTTACTGCACTGGAGGATGCACCCAGAGTCCCTCAGCAAAAGGCATTTGGAAATGACATGGGTGCCTTGGCTTCCTGAACAAACTTGGTTTTTCAACGATGTTTTTCTGAGTGTGGTTCAAGAGTTGCCTGTTTCTGAGTCACCAGGTGCCTGTTAGGATCATAGTTTACTCCCAAGATCAGTGAGCTCTGCTGAGGAGCTGGCCACTAGGCTCTCAGGAGATGGACCTTCAGGGGCTGGAGCCATGGCAGCTGCTCAGAGTCCCCTCTCCATTAACCCTACTCCTGGGGAACGGGATCCCCCTTTTGTTTATAAAACATTAACTTATAAACTAAAAGTGAAATGTATAATATTATTTTTTCCTCTATCCCATTGGTTCCCAGTCTGTGTTTTACTCTCTCTAAAGAGAAGGTATTTTGTGTACTGTGGCCTTGGGAGGGCCAAGACTTTTTTTTCCTATTGAAAATAAAGCTTTTGGTAATGGACTATAGTTAAAGGCATGGGTATCAATTTGTATTAGCTTATTGCTGACATAGATTGTTACGTGTAGAAATAGGTCTATATGTTATATATATGCACACTTATGGATATATACATATAATATGTGTGTGTGTATATATATATATATATATATATATATACAATCTGAATGTATATGTATATTCAGAACATGAGTGGTAATAATGCCCTCTGATTAAAAAAAAAACAAAAAAACCATGGTTGGTCCCCAAGGGAAATGGCTGGTTTTCTAGATACCCAAATATGCCAGATGAGCCTGGAACATTCTGTGGTCCCCAAACCTAAGGAAATTCTCCTACTAATAAGCTCACTTGATGGGACTGTGTCCAAGAGTCACAGTAGCCAATGGGAGAGTTGTCCTGGCCAAAGTTGGAGCAGTTAAAAGCAAACAAGATATAACACAGAGCACAAAGAGTGTTGAAAAGGATGTTGGATGTGATAAAAATGTCATCCTGTCTCTGGCTTTCCCTTTAAAATCTTGAAGGCTCAGATACTCTTAAGGAAAACATCAGTTTGTATTTGCCAGTGTCCTCCAAGGGAAAGGCAGCAATCTGGGCGTGGCAGTATCAAAGGGGCTCACAGTCAACCACAGCTACGCAGTGACTTTGAGGCTAGCCTAGGCTACTTGAGACCTTGTCTCTCTCACCTCACTGACAAAAAGCCCCAAACTAAATAACCTCAACTCCCAACCCAAAAAATACTTAATATAACAAGAAGAACTTGTCAAGGTCATAAAAGCTGGGACCAAGTTGGAGAAGCGCCTAAGGATATAGCACATTTAAATGGAGTAAGATATCTCAGCGAGATACTACCCCACAAAACGACAAAGATAAAACTAAGGGAATCTGAATAAAATGTGGGCTTTGCCTTATCACGTGTGTGACAATAGGGCCCACGAAATTTTAACAAATGTTACTGCAAAATGCATTAAGGGGGTATGTAGGAACTCTGTAGATATGCCTACAGTCTCCACAGATTCCACTTGTGTAGATTCAATCAACTTCAGGTTGAAAATATCCAATGCAGTTGTCTGACCTCTGTGGGCATCAGGCACAAATCTGGTGCACATATACACACGCGAGCAAAACACCCATGCACGTAAAAGTAATAATATACAAATTTAAATGAGCTTGCTATGTAATTTGTCTCCAGTAATGTAATACAACCACTGTTGCGTAGACTTCACACTGAATTAGGTGCTGTAAGTAATCCTGATGTAACATAAGGACTATGGCGTAGACTTCACATTGAACTGGGTGCTCTAAGCACTTGAGAGGTGACAAAGGGTACAGAGAATAATTGGTGGTTAGAGGACGCAGCAGATCACTCTGTGTTACTCCCTTCCCGCTCTTCCCTGCTCCTTCTGTTCCCCTCTTCCTCTCACTATCTCCCCTCCCTTGTTCCTCCTTTCCCTGAAACAAGGTCTTACTCTATAGACTAGGCTAGACCATACTCAGTATGAAGACCAGGCCGAACCCAAATCTGCAGTGGTCCTCCTGCCTCTGGCTCTCCCATGCCGGAATTGACAACATCAGTTGCCGAGTGACAACAAGCAACAAATGGTGTTTTGAGATCTGCGTGTTCGTGGTGATTGATCCTAAAGCAAATCCCCCACTGCCCTTGTGGATTTTTTATGTATTTAAATTTTTTGTGTGTATATGTGCATGCGGGTGTGCATGTGCAGGTGTGTGTGTGTGTGGCTGAGGTGTAGGTATAGTGTGTGTGTGTTTGTAGATGGAGGTGTGTGGATATATTGGGTGGGTGTGTTTATAGATGCAGGTGTGCAGGTGTGTGTGTGTGGTTGCAGATGTGTAGGTATATTGTGTAGGTATGGGGTAGGTGCAGGTATATAGGCATATTGTACAGGTGTGTAGGTGTCTGTGTGTGTATATATGTGTGTGTGTGTGGCTGCAGGTGTGTCTGTATAAATGCAGGTGTGTAGATGTACATGTGCAGGAGTGTGTGTGTAGCTACAGGTGTATAGGTGTATTGTGTAGAAGTATGTGTGTGTAAATGCAGGTGTATAGATGTGTGTGTGTGTGTGTGTGTGTGTGTGCAGATGCACATGCAAAGGATAGAGAGGTATTCTGATCTCTAACTCTGCTTTCTTCACTTGAGACTGGAGCTAGGGTGGTGGCTAGCACTCTCCAGAGATCCTCGTGTCTCTGCTTACACCCTCACAGGGCTGGGTTAGAAGGATGTGTGTGACCACACTTGGCTTTTTTTTTTTTTTTTTATAAGTTCTGGGGGTTTGGACTCATGTCTTCCTACTGTAAGCATGCTTACCCACTGAGCGATTTCCCTAGCTCTATATCTAAACTGTATAAAATTCAAATTTACAGAAATGATAATGTTGCTTGCGTTCTTATACACATTTCTGTGTTCTTGTAGCTGTAGAAAAAAACTCTTTTAAATTTACAAAGAACTATTTACATATTCTGGGGTACAAGAAAAATTCAAGACAGGTTTGAGAGATCTAAAAAGTATGTCTATTTTGAACACTGTTATACTTGAGATTTCATTATTTTAGCCAGCATTAATGCATTATTGTTAACCAATAGCTTTAGTTTATAAAAAGATTCATTTTTTTCTAAAAAAATATTTTCATGGTGTGTGTGTGTGCGTGCGTGTATCAAGTGTGGGTACATGTGGGCCATGGAGCACATGGGGAGGTCAGAGAACAGCTTGGTGGATTTGGATCTCTATTTTCACCTTTACCTGGGCTCTGGGGGATCAAACTCATGCCACCAGACTTGTGGCAAGCACCTTTACCAGCTGGTCCATCTTGCTGGCCCAGGGTTCACTCCTAGAGGATCTAAACAGTATATGACTGTACCCACCATTACGGGTGCCACATGGAATAGTTTCCCTGATCCCTAATCCCAGTGTACTCTAGTCATTGACTGCTCATTTCTCTACTGCTGACTACCACAGATCCAGAATGTTGTAGTTGGAATCATGCCATGGATGTGGCCATCCATATTGACTCTGTCACTTAGCAGTATATAGGTCTTTTTGTGGCTTGATAGCTCACATTTCTTCACTGAATAATGTTTCACTGCATGGCTGTACCACAGGTTGTTTATTCATCCAGTTATTGAAGAATCTTGTGTGCTCCTAAATTTTTAAATTATTACTAAGTCTGCTGTAAACATTTGTGGGGGTAAGGCATGGGTGTCTCTATGTTCTGTAATTACATCGTTGTCCTGGGATTGGGAGTTAGTAAACCTGCAGGGGGGGCTGTGATCTCACAAGTTCTCAGATTTATTCTTGCGTCATGCACCCTACCCCTGGCCCTCAGGGGAGTAGGAAGGCATGGGGTGGGGATGTGAGATAGAGATGCTTTCCTCCTACAAGTCCTTTAGGCTCTGGTAAAGTAGTTTCTCTTGAGATCATGTCTTAAGAATAGAGTGGCAAGCTGGGTGTGGTAGCCACGCCTTTAATTCCAGGATGGGGAGGCAGAGGCAGGCCAATACTAACTGTGAGTTTAAGGACAGCCTGGTCTTCTTGGTGAACTCCTTGGCAGCCAGGACTGTATAGTAAAAGACCTTGCCTTGAAACGCCCCCCCCACCACCACCACACACCACACACACCACACACACTCAAACCCACAAAACCTAAAGCAAAAAACAAACAAAGCCAGGCACACTCTCTGGGCAGTATTTGTAGAGCTGCAGGCTGTGTTTCCTCATCCACTGGAAATAGCCGGAGCTTCTTTGAGGTCTAGAACTTGAAACAAAATACCCTTTCCCTAGTAACCTGCCCTTCCGCCTCCCCGCCCCCAGGGCCTTTTAAACTCAAGCCTGTAAAAACCGAGCACTTGGGCCAATACAGCCTGGGTCTTCCTGTCTGGGTCCTAGCTCTCCACGCAGCAGGGGTTTCCTGTAGGCGATCGTTCGTGATGATAAGTTGTATTCCTCTGTACTGTCCTTGTGTCTCCAGTGGCCAGGGTGGGGCTTGCCCTGTGACCTCATGGTGGATCAAGATTGTTGCTCTGCCATTTACTTGCTTTTTGTTGTTGTTATGAAGAACGTGCGGTGTACAAGCCTCCATGCTAGACACCAGACACACACACATGTAGCATATATAATATAGATGCACCATATGTGTATACATAATAGATACATGTACACACCACAGAGCTATTCAGTTTCCATTCTTCCTGACTTGAATTTGAAGCCATTTATGTGGTTTCTTGAGAGTACTTCTTCAAGCATATTCTTTGTTAGCACTGAGCTGTGCTTCACCTAGCGTTGATGAAGCTCAGGTTTGCCGTAATTTCTTTCCTGATAGGAAATCTGTCACCTTTGTTTTTGATCAGCTTTCCCAGCGGTCCCCCCCACCCCTGGCTTTTATAATGATTTAATTAACAAGTGAGGTATAAATGGATTCCCTCTCAACTCTGGCTCTAAGTGGAGGATCCGCTGGGATATGAACAGAAGGGGAACCTGTCCTAATTGAGCATCTCCTTTGTGACTAGCCCTCATCTCCCATTGGCAAGGTTTCAGGGCTCCCCGAGTCTGACAGACTGACTCAGCCCATGGGTATGAATCTGCATCAGGAAATGTCAGGAAATGGCACCCTTGTGCTTTTCTTTCTGGATATATTTGATTGTTACTTAAGGCTTCTTTTTTATTGCGTCTCTGTGTGAGAGACCCAGTGTGGTGAGGAGAATGCTTGGCTGCTGAGCATGCTCCTGTGAGTGCAGATCCAGCCTTTTTCCTCCTCAGTACAAAGTTTTCTGGATGTAGATGTGCATAAACAAATTGCCCTACAAGGCTATCTAGTGTGCTGTCAGGTTACACACAGTAACTCTTAGCAATACCAGCTGCTGTGACTGACTCTGGGAGTCAGTACCACTTCAGCTTTTAGTTCCTGCTGCAGATGTGACTCCCCTTTGCATCCACATCTTCCCTTCTAAAATGCAGATGTTAATATTTGGCTTAGCTAGTTTGCACAGTATCTTTGTCTGAACCTTTGGTTTATATCCTCTGCATGGGCCTAGACTCTGAGCCTGTATTCTGCTGGCATAAGGCAGGGCACAGACAATTCAGTTGAGGAGAAAAGGCAGAAAGACAGACATGCCTCATGTTATGCACAAGGATTCAGGCAGAGGAAAAGGTTTAGGATCTCTCACCTTGGCTCCTTTTGGATTTTGGAATACTTGTGTAGTCTTTACCATTTAAGCATCCGTGATTGGAAAATGTTAAGTCTCAAATGCTCTAAAATCCGGAACTGTGCCCCTGAAAAGGTTTCAGTGTCGGACCTTCCACACCCCAGACTTTGGTATTCAGGATGCTCAGCCTCTAATGAGTAGGGTGCTTTGGTACATGTTAAGATGTAAGTGCTGACTTTGCCTGAGAAAGAAGAGCTCCCTAGGAGAAGTGACAGTTGACTTGCTGTTGTACAGGGAGAGGCTGGGGGAGATCCACGGGCAGAGCAGACAACATTCCCAGAGACACAGGGAAAGGCTGAGTGGTAGGAGGAAAAGTGGGGTTTAGGAGAGCGATGGCAAAGTCTTTGGAGATTTTTAAGTAAGAAGATGAATTTCAATAAAAAGAGCAAGAATCAACTGGGAACAGAAAGACACTAGAGGTGGATCAGTAGGTGTCACCGTGGAAAGTCTGATCAGGACACCAGATGCTGGCGGCATAGGTGAGACACTTTTTACAGACTGCAGGAGTTTGATGGGCTTTGAAGGTGGTTACAGTGGTCTTTCAAGGAGTACTTTGATACTGGATGATTAGTAGGAGACTCTAAGTACAGGCGACAGGAAGTTTCTACGAAGGGGGAGTCCTAAGTTCACAATTATAGCCTGCTGAGTTGCTCACAGGGCATCCAAACAGAGATGCCAAGAACAGTCTTGGCCCGTGGAAGCTGATGCTGTGTTGTTGAGATTCTGTGTCCAGTGTGGTACCCAGTAGCTACCTGTGAAATGTGGCTAATGCACAACCTTTACACTTTATTATAATTGATTAAAACCCAGGTAGCAGCTAAGGACTGCCATGCTGGGCCATGCAGTTGCAGAAAGCATTGTTGAAAGCTCTGATCCGGAGGCAGTGCTAGAGAGGAGTAGGGTGAGTGGCCTGCCTGGTCCTCTGAGGTTTGCTGGAACTGGAGGGCTAAAGCAGGCCATTCTGGGGTAGCTGTGGTGGTTGTTGACCTTCTCCAGGGATGGTGTGGGCAGCTAATCGTCAGGAAGTTGAGCTGTCACGTTTCTGAGACAGCTATGACTACCTAGTTTCTTCCTGGGCTGGCTGTGTTGTATTTGTGGCTTTGGAAGAAATGACTTCCTTCGGCATTAAGGGTTTAGAAAATGGAAAACCAGCGTGATTCTTGAAGCACATGCTTTGCCCGACATTCTCCTTGTTTTCTCCAGCATCCCCCTTTCTGTCTAGTTCATCCTGTTGAGCGGTCATTCCTCACACTGACTGCACATTAGGGAACTCGCTTCTTTAAAAACAAAACAGTAAAGATGCCCAAACTCCACCTCAGACTTGGTAAATCAGCCTGGGGTAGGAAAGGGGTTCAGGGCCCTGTGATTGCCAAGCTCCTTGGCTGGCTCAAGTGTACTTCTAGGATTGAAAAGTGTGGTTCTCAGGCATGCTTCCACACCCTTGCCAGGATCCTTTACAACAAAGGGCTTCTACTGCATTAGCCTGCTTCAGCACTCTTACTTGGTGGAGGATGGTAGTCTCCTGCTTTCAAGTTTTTTGGTTTTGTTTGTTTGTTTGTTTTGTTATTGTTGTTGTTGTTTTTCCAGACAGCCATTTTTGTGGAGAGGTCTGGGGACAAAAGTAAGCTTGAAACCTAGGGCATTCTTGTGTTGTGCACTCAGGATTATATGACGACTCTTTTATTCCTCAGGATAAGATTACCAAATTCATAATACTAGGAGCCGAAGTTCAGTGAGCCAGATCAGTTTGCACAGGGGTGGTCCCAGCCAATATGTGCTCGTTCCATTGCTGGTCCATCTCACACAGTGACACGCATGGAGCTGATAAACTGAGGTGTGAAGTCTTTCCATGTTGTGAGGGTCTTCCTATAGGAAGGGGCTCATCACAGGCATTGCTTCCAAAAGACTCCTTCTGCCAAATTGAGCTGTGCACACTCATTTTAAACATTTCAAGCTGCTAGCCCGTTCTGAAGCAAAAAAAAAAAAAAAAATGCTTTCTGTGAAACCTCCTAACATGCCATTAAAGAAGTAGCTGATTGGGCTGGAGAGATGGCTCTGAGGTAAGAGCCCTCGCTGCTGTCACAGAGGACCTGAGTTTGGTTTCCGGCACCCACATCAGGTGGCTTACAACCACTCCTAACCCCAGCTCTACGTGACCCAGTGCCCCCTTCTGGCCTCTGCAGGAAACTGCACTTATTTGCACAGACACACATACACATCTATTTTAAAAATGAAGTACCCAAGTGATAAAGACCACTTCATTGATGCTGATGGAGTCACCCCTCTACCAGGATGATACATGTTCACATGTATGCATTTGTGTGTGTGTGTGTGTGTGTGTGTGCATGAACACTGTTTGGGGAATAAGCTTTCTTTTAACTTCAAAGAAATAAACATTTTTCTTTCCATCTGTGCCTTTCCCCCTCCGTTACCTCCAACTGTGATCAAGGTCATTAAACTATGTCTGTACCTTATGTACCTGCTTTGGTGGTTGTTGTTACAGTCTTACATCTTTTTCTGTGGTTTCTATTAAAGTATGATGGGTGAAGAGTTCTTAATTAATGCTTTTAATAAGGAGCCAGCAATTAGGAGTTTACCATGTTTTGTCCGAGTCTATTGGCAGTATAATGGATGCATGGTATGAATAGTTAAGAAAAGCTTTCCAAGACATTATTTGATGTTGTAAATAGAATTTTAAAAAAGCTTATTTTTTAACGTCAATATGAGATTACAGTTTCATAAGCCAGTACTGCTTATATGTACATCTGTAAAGTAGGTCACTAATAATATAGTGGTAAATCAGTGTGTGTGTGTGCGTGCGCTCAAACATGCCATGATGCATAAGTGGAAGTCAGAGGACTAACTGGCCGTTGGTTCTTTCTTTTCATGCTGTGGACACTGGGGATTGAGCTCAGCTTGTCAGGCTTGGTGGCAAAGTACTTTTACTCTTTGGGCCATTTCACTGGCCCCAATTTTGATTTTTAAATTGTGTGTGAGTATGATGTGTGTGTGTGTGTGTGTGTGTGTGTGTGTGTGAATGCAGGCACATAGAGCAGTCAAATGTCACATATGAGGACAACCTTGGGTGTCAGTCCCCACTGTCTCCCTTGTTTAAGGCAAGGACTCTTTTCTGTTGTGTACCACAGCATGTGCCAGGCTAGCTGTCCCTCAGGCTCCCAGGGAGTCTCCTGTCTCCATAGGAATACAGGATTTGAGAGGTATGCTGCTGCTGTGCCATCTTTATGTGGGTTCTTGGGGTTCCAGCTGAATTCTTGTGCAAGCGGAGCCATCTACCTGCTGCAGATGCGTTTAAATGCTAAGTGATTTAAAGTCTCTCAGTAAGATCTTTTTATCTTAGTTATGTTGTTGAAGCGGTGTTAGGTAGAGCAGTGATGGTTGGGGCCGTTACCAGAAGCCACTACCCAATGCCATCAATGCGTATTTAGCTCATACTCGGTTGTTGGGATGTGTATGATGAGCGTGGACGAGGGGCCCAGGCATGGAGGGCTGCAGATGTAATAGTTTTCTAAAGGGCTCTTACATGCATGTGTGTCCAGAGCTGTTTCACCAGTGGCCTAATTATCAGAGCCTTGTGTGGGCATGGGGCTTCTGTAGTGTAGTTTGAGCATTACTGTCATAGCATGTGTCCCAAGTATGGTGGGTCATTGCTGGAGGGAATGAAGCTTGTCTCTTACCATGTTACTGGGGCATTCTCGGCCCACGTGGTAGCATACATTTCTAGAGCTGATGGCCAAGTTATCTGAGATGTTCTTTTTTTTAGGTGGTAGGAAAGGTCGAGACCAGGTTGTAGTAGACCAGGGTGGGATCCTCTTACCTGGATCTTCCTAATGCTGGAATTACAGGCATGTGTCACCATGCCTGGTGCCCATCTGGGAAGCCAGTGAAGTTATTGGCTTCAGGTTTTTATTTCTGTCTTCAGATTATTTATAAAAGCAGGACACATTTTAAAAAGGGAAACTGAGCTGCTTTTAAAAGGTAAATCCCAATTAAGATCTTCACAAAGGTGAACGTGCAGCCCAGTGATTTCCTAGCTCTCAATGTCAGTCTTGCCCAGTGGCTGGTGAGCTAGGCTGGCCCGAGAGGCTCTGCTCATTGTCAGTCTTAGGTCAAGGTTTCAAGCTCCGTAGTCTCAACTCTGAGGAGGCCTAAAAAGGCACAATTACTAAAATATGAGTGTTGGGGTTCAGGTTACTCTGTGAGCAGTTCCCCACACAGCTGGGAATTCACGCTCCCACTTTTGCGAAATGAAGGATGCAGGGTTCTGGCATGGCAGGGCCCAACTGTCCATCTCATCTGGAAGCAGGTCTCCTCAGCCAGACGTCCCGCACGTGAACTTTCAGCTCTGAATAAAGCAGACAGGTGCTGTGGAGTGGAAAGTACAAGCAAACTTTAAGCCTCTGATGTGTGAGTGCCGCAGGTGAATCCTGTCTGGGCGCTTCACACGGAAGCTCTGAGCATCAGGAGGCCCTTTCAGGGCTCATTTCTGGGTCTTCCTGATGTCCTAGTGTGGTGGGCTCACATCTGAGACCTGAAAGCAGAAGCCCTTTGATAGCCTCTCCACAACTCCAAACTTAAGGAACAGGTACTGGGGGGTTGGGAGGAGGGGTCAGCTGAGGTCACTTGTTTTCCCACGTTAGAGAATGGTAATGTTGCTTTTTTTTCTTTCTTTTAGCCATAGGCGAATATGAAGACCTTCGAGCAGAGAACCAGAAAACAAAGGAGAAGGTTTGTGTGATACCCCTGTCTCCCTTTTCTTACAAGTGTGAATGTCTAGGCAGCACAATGCATTGTTCAGCCACCAATTTCAGTTAAAGATGAATGAGAGAGGGTCCCCCCTCCTTTTCTTTTCGTGTGTGTGTGTGTGTTAAGCTAATATCAACTCCAGGCTCCAGATGGTAAAGAATAGCAGGCTTGCTACAGTGGGCATCACCCTGAAAGATGAAGGACACAGCTAAATGTGTAGCCAGGTGCCAGGCCAAGCCATGCAAGAACTTACGGATTACACTTTTCTCCAATAGTCAGACTTTGGATGCTGGTGATGAGCTGGGACCCAGACTTGTTGGGTGCTGGAGCGAGCTAGGTGTTGGTATTTAGCTAACTATCTCTATATGCCATTTGCATGTTTGCTTCTGCTATCCCTGTAAACGATAAACACGCAGTGTGACTACAGAGGGAATAATACACATGCAGTGTGACTAGAGAGGAAGTACAATGAATATTTTCACAGGATCAGCAAGTTTTGTTTTGAACTACTAAGTAAACGGATTCTGTTTTCTTTTGTGAACTTCCTCTTTTGTCTCTTAAAAATCTTAAGATTTGTGAGTGTTTGCTGTATGTGAGAGCTTTATGACTGTGTAATCCTAGCACTTGGGAGGCTAAGGCAGGAGGATTGCTGTTAGTTTGAGGCTAGCCTGGGCTATAGACTGAGATCTTGTATCAAAAAGCAAATGGAGATTTGTGAATGTTTATGTATGTACATGTGCACTTTTCTCTCCTGTCAACTGAGGTGGGAAATAGAAAAATAGAAACACTAAATAGAAAACAAAATGGAAAGAAAAACAACTATGGGTTTGTCTTTAAAATTATATAAAAATTTAAAATGTAATTTTTTAACTTAAAATCACTGTTGTAACAGGGGTTATAACAACAGTTAATAGTCACCTAAATAGTTGTAAAATCTGTAGCATATTCAGACTTAATTTACTGGGCTCTTAAGAATTATGTTAGACTTTTTCAATCATTAATTTACCAGTTGCCTGGGTGTGGTTTGGTTGGCGATAGTACTGGTAAGTGCTTTAGCTCAATTACTACTATAGTTGTTTTTTAGATCGTTATTTTGAATCTAGTTTTTAAGGCTCTCTTGCTTTTAACACTATTTATTTATTGTAATTATTGGTAAGGCTGTATCTATTATGTAGGTGTGTGGATGTAGGTGTACAGGTACCAGAAGAGGCTAGTGGCTGCTCCACCCATCGTGGGTGCTGGGAACTGAACCCCGGTCCTCTGTAAGAGCAGCAAGCACCTTCAAAGGCAGTGCCGTGTCTGAGCCCTCCCTCCTCTGCCTTGTCTCTGAAATCTCATCTCCCTTCCTCGCTCCCACTACTGAGGGAATGGTTAGATGGGGAAAAAATCCAAGTGGAAAGGGAACTAATAACTTTCTTTCTAAAGCAAGAAAGCCATGGAGAATAGTTCGAAAGAAGATTTTCAGATCTGTCATCATAACTCCCCCAAACACAGAAGTCCCAGGGACGTCAAATAGTCAAAGGGATGTGCCTAGACCCTGGGTCCTGGAATCTCATAATTTTAACGTGAATTTCCTGGGGTGCTCAGGGTAGGTACTTTGCTGCCCTTTGTTTAGAGGTCTAACCAGCCTTCTGTTCCAGGAGGAGGTTGACAGAGTCTGCTTTGCATCTGCTTTTGGGCAAACAGGGAGGGGAGAAGCCAGTGAGGCTGGAGAGATAAGATGGCTCAGCAGGTTAAAAACCCTTGCTGCAGAAACCAAAGGTCCCAAGTCTGATCCCCAGAATCCATGGTAGAAGGCAAGGACCTTTTCCCCCAAAGTTGTCTTCTGGTCTCCACTCTGGCACGGGCAGGCATGTGCACGTACGTGTGTCACGCATACATATGTACATACATCATACACACAGTAGTAATGTGTAGAAAGTGTATTTAAACTGGAGGAGGGGGAGCGAGCTGGTATCGCTTCATGTGCCAGAGAAAGGAAGGGACAGAAAACCCTGCAGCAGAAGAGGGAAGAGACTGCATGGTTTGTTGTCCCTTTAACGTTTCTTAATCCATGATTATCCGTGGACCCTGAAATGCTCTGAAACAGTGCTCCGTAACACCTGCTCTCCCTCTTGGCCGCAGCTGTTTAACCCAGAGCCACTTTCTCTGGTGAGGTTTGCAGTGAACTGTCTGCTGTGCGAACCGGATTACAGGTTGGTTAAAAGAAGGGCCGGCCCAGTAAACTGTTTCTTGAGCAGAGGACGGCCTGACAGGCTTGCAGCATCTGTAGGCGTTATTGACCTGTTTCTGTCCTAATTCTTTAAAAATAACTATTAACAGAAACGAGAAGAAAAGAGCTGAAAGCAATATGGAATGCTGTGTGTTGGGTAAGACAAAGGGGAGTGAATGGTTTTAAGCCTACCCTACTCTGTTTATCTTCTATTAACAGACTGGCTTGCTTATTACTGCAGATTTTTCCCCAAGGGGGGGGGTCGTTACAAAGGAGAGAAGTGTATAATAAAAGCCTTTTATATGACATAGAATGAGTGAAAGCAGCTTTAGTTCCGGAGGCCGTAAATGGAGGACATCGTTTTCTCTGGGAAAGCACTTTCTTGTGCCCGGCTGTGTGGGCTTTATCCTGTCTACATCAACAAATACAGGCGGCCATCTTTCCTCTGTGGGGTCCCAGCCCACAGTTAAATTAAATCCATTGTGGGCAGTTATCAGAAGGATTCTTTTCTTTTTATCATAGTTGATGCAATATAGGGAAATTTGGCAAAGTAGAGGGAGGGAGAGAAAAATGGCAAGGTATGACTCCCGACTGTGTGTCTGCAAGTCTAGTTGTCCTTGTCGCCAGGCCAGGAACCTTGCTGATAAGAGACAGCAGATCTGCTTCCTCTTAATCAGACCTTGGTGGCTGCTGCAGCCTCCTCAAAGGATCCAAGTTCTGCACAGAGGCAGTAACTCAAATGGTTCTGTTTACTGAGAGAGCAGTACGGGCATCTGCTCCCTCTGACCTCTATGACAAATGGTTCAGACAGACTGTTTTAACCTCCTTTTACACAGTGAATATAAGAGCTGGAGAAAGTGAGTTTCCTGAGAACCTACAGGAGTTTAGTGGCAGGCCGTATTCCTACCTGGGTCTTACAACCTCCGTGTTCTTTTACACACAGGTAAACTTGATTGAGAGAGTAAATTGACTCATTCTACAAAGGCCCTAGTTTTGTTATAATAAGTGTGTGTGTGTGTGCGTGCGTGTGCGTGCGTGTGTGTGCGTGCGTGCGTGTGCGTGTGTGCGTGCGTGTGTGCGTGCGTGCGCGTGTGTGCGTGCGTGTGTGCGTGCGTGCGTGTGTGCGTGTGCGTGTGTGCGTGCGTGTGTGCGCGTGTGTGCGTGTGTGTGCGTGTGTGCGTGCGTGTGTGCGCATGTGTGTGTGTGTGCGTGTGTGCGTGCGTGTGCGTGCGTGTGCGTGTGTGCGTGCGTGTGTGCGCGTGTGTGCGTGCGTGTGTGTGTGTGTGTGTGTGTGTGTGTGTGTGGTCATATATGAGGAGGACAGTCTCAGGTATTTATTCTTCCTCTGGTATTGTTTTGTTTGAGATATGTTGTCTGATTGACTTAGAATGTCACCAACTGGCTAGGCCAGCTGGTAGCAAGCCCATGGGGATCCACTAGGCTCTGCCCCCTCAGTTCTTGGGGTCACAAGTATGTGTCACCACACCCAGGTATCTTATGTGGGCTCTAAACTCAGGGCTTCATGTTGGGCAGCGAGCACCTTACTCACTGAGTATGTCTATCTTTTTAAAGTTAACGTATGAATTTTCCACAGCAAATTTATCAGAACCAGTACTTTTCTGGGTCACTATTGCATCCCTGGTTTGTTTATATTGAAAAAACTGAAATTTAAGTATCAAATTAATCTCTTATTAGGAAAATTCGTGTCTGTACACATACCTGTATAAGGTAAGGCAGAGCACTGGAGGAAGAGGAATGTAAGTCTTAGGGGTGGGCCGATGGGTTTTTGTTGTTTACATTTATCTATTTGGTGTATGTGTATGTGTGTGTATGTGTGTAAGTGTGCATGCTACAGTATATGGAAGTCAGGCGATAACTGGCTGTAGCCAGTCAGGACTCTCCTACCATTTGGGTCCGGGATCTACCTCAGGTCACCAAGCTAGGAGGCAATCTCCCTAACCCATCTCGCCAGCTCTGGGCTGCCATTTTAACTGATCTCTTCCCCTGTAGCTCTTTCTCCTGCCCCAACAATGGATGTTGGTCATTTGTGGTCTTCATAGAAGTCTTTGAAGATGGAATCAGAATCTGTTTGAGTTTATAAGGATGGTGATTGAAGGAAAGTCTGTTGGCTGAATGCCTTCTGGCCCCCAAAGCATAAACGAAAATATATGAAAGTTTTACCTTTTAGTAAATCCAGTAACAAAGAGACACAGACCAGTTGACAAAGAGCTGAGATATCACCATTGTTATGTGAGTCTCTACAGTTTGGGTGGGACAGTCAGAGACCTGGTGACCTGATCTCTGCTTTTAACCCCATGTGCAAACTTTTAGTCTCTTTTAATGGCAGATTTATGAATCACTTATCTCTAAGCCTCCTCAAGCTCTCTTACAAGTAGAAAAATAATTTTTTTTGGTAATAAACCATCTGTATATTCCTTATGTGCTTGTCACATCGACTAAGAGGATTTATTATTATCTCAGTGTTAAATCGGAAACAAGCACGTGCCGTGGGTTCTGGTAAAACAAAAACCTTGAGATTTTTATGTGTTATCTGGTCTTTAGCAAGAGGATACCAGGCTCTTGCCATTATTTTTCCCATTTTTCAAATGGTACAAGTCAACAGTGTGTGAGAAGGGCAGGGGGTCTGTTGCATCATGTTAGCAAACTCTTCTAAGTCTGTTGGGGGGACATTCAAAAATGCATGGCTGCGTGTTTTAGAATCAGCCGAACAAAACATGCTCCTTTTTCTGCTGTGTCTCCATCCCCGTATTCAACCATTGGTTGTCCTTCCACAGTCGAAGAGCCTGCTCTTGGGACTTGCTCGAATTCTTTGTCATAACCCCTCAGGGTTGGGTTTTCTTCTTCTTCTTTCCTATGTTAAGGGAAAGCCTCATTGAGCTTTGAAGGAGTGGCATTCACATTTCCACATTTCTCAGGGGGCCGGTGGTGTGTGTGTGCACACACGTGGGCATGTATGCGCACAGTGTGCAGAAGAAGAAAAATCTGTATAATAGAAGAATGTCTACCATTAAATAGTATTTATGTTTAATGTTATGTTCAGAGATTGAGTTTTGAAATGCGTAAATGTTTAAGTGGCTGATTAGAAGTCCCTTGGGTGAGTTACTGTCACAGTGCGTCAGGCATTCTGTCAGCCTGCCAGGGACAATGAATGAAAAGAGAGGGAGAAAGACACTTCCCAAGACTTGTTTCAAGAAGCAAGATATATGATAGTGTTTGCATCTTGGCTCAGTTGTCTTTTGTTACAGTTCCATCCTCTTATGTAATATTCAGAGGTGAAGGTCCCAAGTATATTTTTTTTTTTTAAAAAAAAAATCAATAAAGAAGCCACTCTAAAGAGCAAGATCTGCGCCCATTATGTTAACTGTTCATGCATAATACATCCACATACATGCGGCTTCTTTGAGATGGAGTGGCAAGTCGTTGTGCCAGAGAAAAAGTAATTACTTAGCAGTTTGAAAGTGAAAATGAGTCTCTCATTAACAGCAATCTATCCAGAAACAAAGAGCGAGGGTCTCAGTTCTGATGACATGTGCTTCCATCTCCTCACACAATACCTAGAGTTTGGAGACCGCTGTGTGACAGCTTGGGTGGGGGTGGCTGCTCCTTCTTTATCGCCTGTGAGTATTAGAGGGAAAGAATTTTCAGTTGGAAGAAAGAAGAACTCCAAAGGAGAAGGGAGCAACAGGATTCCACATAGAGGGAGTGACTGACCGTACTGAGGGATAAGCCTGCACAAATCCAGAAAGCACAGGCCAGTGGAGCCACGCTCACCTAGATGGAAGACAGACTGGATGGTCCTCTCTCTGTGCCACCAAAGACTCTAAAGCAAGCCCAGTGTCTGGTTCCGATACTGTGAGCATTTTAAAAGAGTCTAGCTGGGATATGAAAGGAATAGACTTTAATAAAAATGGTGTGGGGCTTCTGTCTGTGCAATCCTGTCGTCTTTCTGTCAACGTAGCCCACGTCCTGTGTCCTTAGACCCTACTCTTCTCATTATTGACTTTTGTTGGTGGATCCTAAGTTTGGTGAGACTACAGAATCTAGCATGTTCTCCACCAGGTCCCTGTCAGCATTGAACACAATGCCCCGAACTAGAGCAGTGATTTTCAACATGTTTGTCACAACCCCTTTGCGGTGGTCGAATGACCCTTTCGCAGAGGTCACCTGAGACCGTTGAACACAGAGATTTACATTGTGATTCTTAACAGTAGCAAAACTATGGCTATGAAGTAGCAATGAAACAATTTATGGTTGGTGGTGAGCACAACGTGAGGAGTCGCAGTGTGAGGAAGGTTGAGGACCACTGCTCTAGAGGCAGGTCGGTACACAGAAGAAGGGAATAGAGACATCCAATGTTTCCAGGAGATAATTGTTCAGAACTCCACTTCAGTCTCTGTAAGGTGTTTGCCTACTCATCTGTCAACTTTTGTCCTGTAGGTGTGTGGAAACAGTGTATAAATATATCTTTTGGGCTCCAAACTGTCCTTTCGATTAATTGGCAGTTCTTTGTCTCTTGTATGTGCCGGGATGATATTAGCGGAAATCGGACACAATTTGGAATGTTGAGGTATGCTGCGTAAATTACACACACAGCAGATTATAAATCTTGTCTACATCTACCTGGTGCTTCTGATGAACCCAGAAAAAGAGACATTTATGTTGACAGTGTTGGCTGATAAGTAGAGAGCGGGTAGGGAAGATACCAGCTCATGCTGGAAGATAACAGTTCATTCTGGAAGATACCAGCTCATGCCATTCCACCCCAGCTTAGCCTCCCATGCTCTCAGATAAGCCAGGAGAGCTTTTCACGGGCATAAGTGAGCATTAATGATAATATCTGGAAAATATCCTGGGCTTCTCATACAAAGGGCTTTTACAACCACCAAGACCAACCTCTAGTCAATCTACCACTTTCTAAAGAGTCAAACCGAGTCTGCAGACTAGCTGGAATGTTATTCAGTTTCCTTAAAGCTGACAGCACTCAGCCATTGGGTTCGACTCCAGCCCTGAGCTATAGAGCATTGTTGAGCTTCCTGATTAAATGATGTAGTCCAAAGAACATCTGTTGCTATTACAAAGTTTTCACGAGCAATTCTCAACACAAAAAGAGACGGTCTTTACAGATGGTACAGCTGCCTGGGCAGGGTAGAAGAGAGAGTAAGAAGGGTACAGGCGTCTTTGTAGCATAAAGATGGAGCAGTGCTGTGTGCCGTGCTCCCTGTAACGTCTCTGCATTGGTAGAGGGGGAGAGGAGTTGGAGGATGTCTCTGCCTTTACCTGAGATGATGTCGTAAATGGGTGTTTGCACTCTTGCTCGGTAAGTGGGTGTATCCTTCCCTATGGGTTAGTTCTGGTGTGGAATCAGTAAGCTGCATTTGCAGCATGTGTAACCCCCTCCCACCCTTTCAGCCTTTCAGCATAGCAGATGGTAAATTCAGTGGCTGCCAGTTCTATCATAATGTGGTTGCAGAAAATAGAAAGCAAAGCAACATGAAAACCCCCGAGAGAGCACAGCTGGGGTTGGAGACAGCTTGTGACTGTGTTGGTACTAGAGGTTAGTGTGTGCTGGACGCTACAGAACTGTTTCCCTGCACCTTGGACTAAAATCTGTTATTATTCAGAGCATCCACCTGGGTCTTAAGAGCAGAGAGCACCTGCATCAAGTCTCCCCTCTGGGCAGTTAGAACGGGCCTGCCTATGAAGGCCAGGCACTACTGCTGACCAGGAAATGTGAGTCTGAGTTGGTGGTTGGTGTGTGAAGGAACCAAGTGCCTTTTCCAGTCTGACTAGGTAGAGTGCTGAGGCCCAGCCCTGCTTATATTCTCATTATATAAAGTTTTAATGAAAACTGGCTACCTAAGCGGGAACTGGCTACCCTGCTAATTCCTTTAAATGGGATTTTGAGAGGCGCAGCGAGACACTCAAGTGTTTGACATCGTGTGTCACCCTATAACATCATCTCATGGTGAAGATATGTTTACAGAGAACACCTCATACTTGCAGAAATGCTGGATGGAGAAATGAAGAATAAAATACCAGCTTTGTTGTACTGGTGACCATGACTCAAGTCTTCTGGTCTCGTCAGAAATTTGGATTCTATTTGAGCCTTCAGCTCTATTGTGTATTGTTGGAGTCGGGTGAACAGCCTGGCAGAACTTTGGGGGAGGTCCAAAGTAAACAGGAACCAGTTACAGAAAATAAGCTGAACATTCAGAAGCAGCTGGCCAGCATGGTTACAGGTTGTATGGTGTATCATTGCTCACCCAGGTGTGAAAAGCTGATTTGCGAATCCAGAGCTCTGAAGAGAATTTTTAATACATAGGAAAACAACAACAGTAAGTGCAGTCTGTCTGTTAAATTGGAGCTAGGAGCCCTATGAGACAGGGTGTGTTTTTACAGAGGATGGAGTCCCACGGGAAACCTTAACGAAACAGCATGTCCTCTGAGGGAAGTAATGTCTGGTCAGCCTGACTCGTGTATGGGGAGAGAGGGCTAAACTGGAATTTAATGGTCAGCTTTACTGACTCAGCCCTGCGCACCTGCTACATATGTTGTGTATCCTTCATGGGTGTGTCCTATAGATAAACGTGTGTGTGTGTTTCATGCATGTGAGTGTGCAGGTGCCCATATATTCGCATGGAAGCTAGGGGAGAATTTTCAAGTGTTGTGCTTTACCACTCTACACCAGATCTCTTGCAATCTGTTTCTGTCCCAAAGCTGAATAAAAGTACATGGCCATGCTGGCTTTTGTGTGGATGCTGAGAATCTAAACTCGGATTCTCATGCTTGCCCCACACTCTTATCTAACACTAAGCCATCTCGCTGTCCCTGAGATGGGCTTTGATATCTCAGTGGTTCTTTAGTATAGCAGGCTATACATATTCTCTTAGAGAAGTTTTATCCCAAGGGTAGTCAATGTTACCAACTTAAAGAAGGAATGCATTTTAACTCAAGGATAGTCAATGTTACCAACTAAAGGAATACATTTTAACTCAAGGATAGTTAGTTATCAACCAAGGAGATAATGTACAATGAATGATTCCTTATCTCAGAAACTCCTAGAATCTCAGCTGGGTAGAGTGCACACAATCACGATGGGCTAGCCGCACTGACACCTGGTACTACTGATGCTGTGGAAAGAATTTTTTTAAGATTAATTTTATTTTTAATTATGTGTCTACATGTGTGTGTCTATGAGTGTATACGCACCCTAGTACAGTACCCTTGGAGACCAGAAGGGGTCATCAGACTTTTCTGGAGCTGGAGTCAGTCACTTGTGAGCTGCATGGCAAGAGGTGCTGGGAGCTGAGCTGGCATCCTCTGGTGCTCTTAGCTGCTGAGCTACCTCTCCAGCCTCTGAGAGGGATTGTGTCTGGAAATACAAAAAAAGTGTTGCTGCTGTGAGTTTATTCTTGCTTCTCGCCTTGTCAAAGTTACATCTCATCATGAGTTTAACATCTCTTTCTCTTTTTCATTTCAGTGTGACAAAATTAGGCAAGAACGGGATGAAGCTGTTAAAAAACTGGAAGAGTTTCAGAAAAGTACGTAAACATTTCAGCGGAGTAATAATCACTTGGCTTTGGGAGTGTGTGCATAGACCCAGTGACTGCAGGTGTACTGGTCATACTATCAAGAGAATGAAAACAGTCCCCATTTTCGAAAAATAAAAATGCCCTGGCATTGCTGTGATTTTGAAAGAAATGGGATAAGCATTAATGTCTTAAAAATATTAAGCTTGTAGTAAGAAAAGTTTGCTATGGGAAAAATCAAATGAAAACAAAATTAATTGGCTACCTTCACTCCCTGAGAAAAGCCAAAATTAGCATTTTATATTCTGTGTGGTCTTTCATGCATGCAATATGTGTTTCATGTATGCAATATGTGTTTCTATAAAAAGCATAGTTTATATGCCATTTTAGAGCTTCTTCTTTCAGTAAACATTATGTGTATTTTGGCATTTGAAACATAGACCAGTTCTAATTATTGTCATTTT
The DNA here is from genome assembly GCA_019843965.1 of Rhynchomys soricoides. NCBI lineage: Eukaryota > Metazoa > Chordata > Mammalia > Rodentia > Muridae > Rhynchomys > Rhynchomys soricoides. The sequence goes on from JADRCH010000089.1 coordinate 2,063,344, forward strand.
TAGTCTCTATTATCTGATCCACACACATGATAGATAATAGTATCTAAAACCTATACTATTGTAGCTATTGGCTCTCTATCCTTCTCTACCTTCTAAGGGCTAACCCCTACCACAGTTGTTATGTAGTCTGTCATTTCGTGGCCTTATATCTTTGTTTATGCCATATGGATCATGAAATATATGTATAGGGTAACTATATAAACTATCTTTGGTGCTTAAGGTATAATCTGTCATATAGTTGTATTGATACACATATCTAGAATTCATTTTTATTGCACAGTGGTATATGAATATGCTATGTTTTTTTATTGGATACTACACATTTTTGTTCAGCATGTCTTACACACACGATTAGTGATTATATATATAGTATGACATCTATACAGTAATAGGGTGCTGTAACTTTGTTCTTGCAATGTCGTTTCCATTTTTTTTAAAGCACCATCAAGAAGGTACTCATGTCTTTACAGAATCTGCTCAGTTTCTTGGGTTAGTTCAAGGAAAAGGGGTTATGACGGAGCACATAGCTACCGAAATTTCACTGCAGACTTATAAATGTACTCTTAACAGGAGAGATCTTATTTCAAGAGTTCTGCATGCAGAATGGGAATGCACTGGGGGAGAGGGGGAGCAGGGGAGTGGTACAGCCCCTGCCTATACATGTGAGGAGGCCCTGGGTCGAGTTCCAGCATCCCAGTCAGTCAGTCTGTGGAAACAGACTTTGGGAGCAGTGAGTATGTCTGTGGCCTCTGTGGTGAATGGTTTCATGAGGGAATATTTATTCCCGTCATCAAGCCACGCATATTAACTATGTAAGCTACTTCCAGGTGTCTTACCTCACTCAGTACAGTGCTTAGGAAGGAGCAAACCTCCATTTTATGGAGTTGTCGTGTTTGAAATCATTCTCGCTAAGTTATGTCCTTAGAAAAGCAATAATAATTTTCTTCTAATTTTTCACTAGCTTATTTTTTTTTAAATGTGACATAAATCTGTTATTTATCCTCTAAATCAGAACATAGCTGATCAGATCCAAAAATGTCATATGGGAATATGTCATGGGCCAAGAACCAGGCAATATAAGAAAATAATCCTTGCAAGTTGGGCCTTTCTAGATCATCCTGCAGATGCTCTGATGTTAGGTAGCGTGTATTGACAGTCCCACATGGCAAAGCATTTTACCCTTCTGAAAACTGAAACAGCCGTAAAGTATAAAAGTTAAAATTCAAAGGCAGTTTATTTTGTCACCTGACTACAACAAAGAACACCACAGAGTAACCTCGTTGGGATTACCATCTGTGCAGGACCAGAGACATGATAGAAATACCGCTCGCTTGTGAACGGATGAATGGCAGTTGCTTTGGACAATCTCCTTCTCTAGTGTAGGACTGATGGCGTCTGAATGAATTCCCCTGAAAAGAGCAAACCTGTGGGAACTGTTGTTGGTTCCTGTGCTTCAGTTACTGATAGCTGAGTGCTGTGCAGCATGCGATGGACTGTTTCAGGTTTCTTATGGGTCAATTTACAACAGCATGCTTCGATACAGGTAGGTGGTAGGTAGGGATTTGCCTCCTGTATTCGTCGAGAATGGGAACCACTTTTCCACATTGCTTTTTATCCACCACGCCCCTTCAAAAAAGTGGCTTTTCCTCATTCAATGAGCAACTCAGATTACGACCCAAAAGGACTCATTGAAATGGTGACACAATAGTTGCTATTGTTAGATGTATTTAATTTTTACTTTTATTAAGCCTGGTTAAAGTTCAGATGGCAGGAAGTCAGGATGTGAACTCTTTAAAGAATGTTTTTGTGCATTATTTGTGAGTACACACATGTAGAGGTCAGAGGACAACCTGTGGAGTCAGTTCCAGCTACTATGAGGGTTCTGGGGATCAAAATCAGGCCATCAAGATTGGTGGCAAGCGCTTTTACCCACTGAGCCCTCCCGTTGGACCCAGGATGGCTCTTTAGTCAGTCTGAAAAAGAGTGGGGATAATAGGGTTTTATTTCTTAGGGCCAGGGACGCATCTCAGACTGAAGGGTGCTTGCTTACTATGTGCATAGTTGTGGGTTTGTTTCCCCAGTGCTGCATAAAACTAGGCATGGTTGTGTACACCTGTGATCCTGCTTGAAGGATTTGGGAGTTCAAGGTTCTCCTTGGGTATTTGATTGAGTTTGAAGCCATCCTTTTTAAAGGACCAATCTCAAAATAAAACAAAAACAAAAGAAAATGTTATTTCCTTAAAAACTGTATTTGAGATAAACAGTTCCTGACATTGAATAGAGCACAAGATTTGAGGTTTGGAAGAGAACTTTGCTGATATCTTTAGTGCGAGCTCTATCAGGCATGAGCCCATGTAGCAGGAACAAGTTTCTGCACTGGGAAATTTGAGGTGAACTACCTTGATGCATTAGTCTGCTTAGGATAAAGTGAGAATTTCTGCATAAAAGAGCTTACTCTGTACTTGGGATCAGGTGAAGTCCCTTCTGTAAGCCCAGGGATGTGGGCCTCCCACCGGATCCTGTACATTTGAATGGCTGTGGGGAATTGCTTGGTTGCTCTCAAGTTTCCCTCATGCTTACCTGATAGGTCTACCTCTCAAAATGTGGGGAGAACTTCAAGTGGGGCTCAGGCCTTGCTTGGCCTTGCTTGGCCTTGCTTGGCCTGGCTCGGCCTTCCTTTCCTAGGGTAAATGCAGCTCTGGCCACGGCTCTACGCTGTGTCATTCTTGGCTCTCTGCCAGCTCTCCCTCAGCCTGTCTTGTGTGGAGTTTCTCCACACAAAGAACACTACCCCAGAGAGAATCCATGTGCCCACAGTAAAGTCCCTTGCATGTTTGAGGCTCCCCTGGTAGATCCTAGGTTATGTTTAAGTTTACACCCATTTTCCCACAATCCCGTCTGCTTTTTGCTTCTATTTGTACCACATGAAAGCCTTTCCCGGAACTAGGAATGTAGCTCAGTTAGGAGAATACTGAGCTGGGTCCCTAAAACCAACCATATGAATTGGGTGTGGCATGCAGATCTATACTCTCAGATTTATTCACGAGGTAAAGACAGTTGCCTCAGAAGCTGAAGTTCATCTTTGGCTATGCAGTGAGTTTGCATCAACAACAAAACCCTACTGCTGAGAGCAGCAACCACAACAACCCTTTTAAACAATCTGTATTGCAGAATAGAGTTTGTTGTGTTCAGGACCTGTGCTTCAAAGATCCCTCTGATGCCCTACTGTGGGAGGTGGAGTGTGGAAAGGGTCTGCTGAAGCAGCAAGATCTTTGGTGTTGACCGTCTCAACTGTAACAAATTTTTAAAGGACTACAGAAAACTGGAGTGACCTAGATATGGGTTTGGCTTTATCAGTTGAAGTTGTGGTCGGAATGTGGGAATTTGATTCTCTGGGCCCCCATGTCCTCAGATAAAATACCAGGACAGCAGCCACTTTGTTGGAGTGTTTCTGAGAATTCACAGGACCACGGTCTTAGGACAGAGAGAGACCCAGGCAGGCCCAGTAAACGGTGAGCAGTTTGGTCCTGCAGAGAACATTCTCAAAGGATGTTCACAAATTCAGACCTGGTACCTTCTTCAGCTTTTCAATCAAAGGACCTACTTTGTAGGTAGTGTTTTTCTGGATGTAAGAGAACCATACAAACATGAGACAAAAATCCATGTTTTATAGCTGGGTGTGGTGGCACATTTCTGTAATTCCAGCACTCACAAGCAGAGACAAGAGAAGAACCACAAGAGTAAGACCAATCCGGTCTACAGAGCAAGTTCTAGGGCTTTATAAAGACTGTTTTTAAAAAATCCTGTTTTGATAAAGGGCACATTTTGTAGAAGACAAAAAAAAAATATCTGTCAAGTGAAGCCTCAGCCTACAGTATGATGTTTCTGTATATAGGATTTTGAAGAGAGACAAACTTTGCCAATTTAACCCAACTGGTAGAAATATCAGTCAATATCCTTTTATTGTACTTGAGAGTTTCCAAAACCTTAATTTTATTGAATTTCATTTTTGAAATGAGGTCTAATGTATCTCAGTCTGGCCTTGATCTCCTTGTAGCTGAGAATGACCTTGAACCTGCTCTTTCTCATGAGTGTTAGGGTTGTCATGTACCATGTCTCTTGGAGCAGGCAGTGCTGGGTCACAGGGATGGGACGTCCTGCATACTAGGCAGCCACTCTACCCATGGGTTTACATTCCCGGCCCCATTTTCCTACAGTGATAAATTAGAAGATGGTATAATGAGCCCCTCCTGTATCTATGATCCAGTACTCACCAATACATACCGTGTTGCTCACTTGTTCCCCTGACTGACCTGACAAAGCTAATGTTAACCTTTGTATTGCTATAAAATTTACTGATAAATATTTTATTATGATTTTTTTGTTTGTTTCAAAAGCATAACTACAGTCTTAGGGCCACTTTCTTAAAGTTTATTTTTTCTCTCTCTCTCTGTCTGTCTCTCTTTCTCTCTTTCTCTCTCTCTTTCTTTCTGAGACACATTCTTACTGTGTAGTCCTAGCTGGCCTAGAACTTACTGTGTAGACCAGACTGGCCTCCAACTTACAGAGATCTCTGTGCCTCCTAAGTGCTGGGGTTAAAGGAGTTTTTCTCTAACTGTGTTCTGACAGCCTGCCTTTTCTTTGTTAAGCGTTGTATCATATAAAAATAGAATATCATAGGTAAAGTGTCCAGGGGTCATAGATATAAGAAAGATGAATAGCTAAAGGTTTTTATACAATCTGGATTCCCTGAAAATGACAAATAAGGCCTGGCCAGATTGCCCAGTGGGTGAAGGTGCTTGCCTCTAAACCCAATGTCTTGAGTTCAATCCCCAGGACCTACATACTACATATGGTGAAGGAGAGAACCAACTTCAGCTAGTTGTCCTCTGATCTCCACAGCTCACTGTGGTTACACACACACACACACACACACACACACACACACAAATATAATAAAATTAAATGGGCGAATAAATTCATATTTTAGAATGAGTTTTGTTCTCTGTCATGTGACCTGACTTCTGCGTTCAGATGTGATGTACTCCTGACAGACGCAAATGGCCCTTGTGTATTCTTCGTCTGAACTCAAGGAGGTGATAAGCAGGTCGCTATGCTGTCTTGGCATTGGGAGAGTTTCTGAAACTAAAAATCACAACACAGCTTTAAATGTTCTGCAATTTCTCTTTCTGAGAGAGAGAGAGAGAGAGAGAGAGGCAGGCCCTCCCCCCATCCGGCAGAGCATACTCAATGCCTGAAGAAACAAGTTAAACCCACAGGACAGCTTTTTACAAAATGTTCAGAAAATAAGGGCTCCTCTTTTTTTTTTATTATTTTTTGCAAGGCCTAGGCCTCTCGACTGCAGAATGATTTCCCCCCTTACTTTCATGAGCAAGAATGTTATTGAATAAAAAGTCAAATTCCTATGAAAAATGCAGAGTGTTTATGTTTTTGTTATGAGAGCAGAAATAGCAGATTGTGGCAGAAGATGTCAAGTAGTTAAGGCTGAAAAAAAATTCAAAGTAATATTTGATGTTGTAAAAAAAAATTGTATAGGTTTCTTTTCTCTTTTCCTTCACATTTTTGAAGAACCTACCTTGTAAACATAAAATGCCAGGAATATTAGGGTTTTAAGGAAATAATAGAGCCCATTATTTAAACTACAATATAAAAGGCAATTACATTGATGAAGAGCTACATGGGCTTTGTGTGTGTGAATAAACTTGGCCCGTGTTCAGCTTCTATTTGTTTCTCTGGTATAAACACATATTGTGTGTGATTCCAGTTTAATGGGGACCCGTTTGTATGCCAAGCAGCTGCATTTTAGGACCTATTGCGTGATTTCATAGCTCTCTGAAAATTGGTTCTATTCAGAACAGGAGATAGAAGAGGGGGTGGGGGGTGGGGTGGGGGGGCCCGACACACAATCATTTCTTTTCAATTGGAGCCAGAGAGGTTGATGACAACATGACCATTGTACTATAATGATAAGACCACTAAGGCCTCTGTACCTCTCATCACGGCTTTCACTCCGCAGCAGATACAATTTAATTCACTGCTCCGTCAGCAACGCTGACACCATTATGCCGTCCGTCCGTCTGTCGTCTCTACAGTTATAATCACTGTCCTCTGAGAAATGCAGTTGAAATGATCTTGAACAGTCAAAGAAACTCTCAATTAAGGCTGCCACTTCCAATGTGTCAGATTGCGTCTCATGCACTTGGTGCAATTTTCACTTCCAATCCTGTTTATTTACAATGTCTACCAGTAATTACGCTTAACGTGTCATTTAGTGAGGGGGGCCCCTGCCAAGCCGATTGTTGGGTGCTGCTGTACCATTGAGTGGGAGTTTCCCGAAGTCAATGCCATCAGCAGCTTTTAGGCCCTGATGGGATGCAGTAGAAACGTTGATAATGCAAGTATCAGGCTCATCAAGACATAATTAGATGCCACTCAAATGTGCCACTTGTAATAACAGTGTTGATTCATGTTTTTCTCGGTGACTGCAACTACTAATTAGTTAAGTGGTTTTTGGTTGGCCCGCATTTGCAACAGATTATTACCCCTGAAAAAATGTCAAGGTTAGAGATGTTTCTGGCCATTTAGTTCTGCTTTATGAATTTGAATATAACATAATAAGAACTTCGGACAGACTTAGGAAGTAATACATATTTTTTTTTTTTGTATTTAATTTAGAGAGAAAAAATTTTCCCCCTGAGTTTAATCATAATTGCAGGTTAATTAAGCTTAAATGAAGCAAAAGTAATCTGTCTTTGTGTTATGTGAGCCCGGTGCTTTTTCTAACTTTGTTGGGTTTCACATTCAGTTGTGCTTTAATTTTTTTTCTTTCCTGGTATGCCAAACCAATGGAAGTCAGTCTACGTATATGAAGTTCAGGTTGAGAGTCTGAGGTTTTTCTTCTGGCTAGAAATGTGGGTGGGAAAACTTCACTTTATTTGTTTACTTATTTATTTTGACTTACACTTCAAAATATCATTTTAGTTTAGATTTATCATGTCTTTAAATCTCAATTTACATAAAACAGCTACCCAAAAAAAAAAAAATCTAAAGATTAAACAGTTTTTCAAGTGTTAGTAAAATACCAAGTAAAATTTGATATTTGTTTTTCCTTCCCCCGATGATACTATATGTTGCAATAAACAATTTAGAAGCACCTGTGTTCTCACCACATGGCTTGTAAGTCTCGGTGCCACACTGTCCTGGCCTGGAGTTCCTGAGATAACAGGGACTGGCTTGTCATTGCTGAAGATGAGTGTCACAAACTTAGCTAACCACATTGTCAAACAGCCACAAGATCGACTGAGATTTATTTTTCCTTTATTTCATATGAGCTCGTTTTCCATATTAGATCCACAAGTTAGGTCTAGGCTAATCAAAATATTGCACTCTTTATTTATGGAAGCTACTTTTGTTTACTTATCTGTTGCCATGGAGATAGCAACATTTTAAAAAAAATAGATGCTTTAGGGGCTGGAGAGCTAGCTTTTGTGCTTGCTGTGCAAACATGAGGACCCCGCGTTGAGCCCCAGCACCACACAAAAAGCCAAGTGGGGTCGCATGTGCCTGTAATCTCTGCACTGGAAAGGTACAGACGAGTGGATGAGAGCTTAGCTGACTCAGCAAGTTCCAGGCCAGTGGGAGACCTACTTTATAAAAAGCAAGGGGGAGTGGCTTTTGAGGAAGGAATCCCAAGGTGACCCGTGGTTTCCAAATGCACAGATACAGGCATGTGTGTGTGTCCCTGCACGCACGTGCGCACACACACACACATACACAAACACACACAGGCATGCACACACACAGAGACACACAGAAAGAGGCAGACAGAGGCAGAGAGACAAGAAGAGACAGAAAAAGGCAGAGAGACAGAGATGCATACAGAGACAGAAAGAGGCAGAGAGACAGAGAAAGAAAGTGAGGCAGAGAGAGACTTTTAAGCTATTACATATGCAATAGTTGAGAAGGTTTGTAGCGTGTGTGTGTTTGTGTGTGTGCATTTTTCTTTCTGCATACATACATTAGCTGAGATTTAATCAAAGGTAACTTCTGAGAAGCTTTTTAGTCATGGCCAAAGGTCTAGCTGTAGGAAGAATGGAAACATTCTTGGTCATGCGGCAGTGTGTGGGCTTCTGGAATAGTTGACTAATTCTTGAATGCTGAGCCTCCTTTTCTTCTTCATTCCTAGTTTCTCATATGGTTATAGAGGAAGTGAATTTCATGCAGAATCACCTTGAGATAGAGAAGACATGTCGAGAGAGTGCTGAAGCCTTGGCAACGAAGGTGAGCCTGTGCCAGCCAGGGGGGTGAGCCTGGGCTCTGTGTGCTCCAGCCAGGGGGTGAGCCTGGGCTCTGTGTGTGCCAGCTATGGCTTGTGCCTGGGCTTCTGTGCAACTTGGTCTTCTAAGGAGCGGCTGCTCTCCTGTTCTCTGTTCCTAATTCTTCGTCCACTTGTCTGCTCTGATAAGGAGGTATAAGGTTCCAAATCCTGGAATATGATCCTGTAAGCATCTGCTTGTGTACAAAGCTCATTTCTAATTATAAAAGTTCTGTCCCCTCCCCTCCCCCCACCCCCCCCTCTCTCTCTCTGTGTGTGTGTGTGTATGTGTTCCCAGCATTTGTACCCATTTGACCTGGAGAAGTAATCCCCAGGGTAGATGTTACACTAGAGTTTTCCACAAGAACACAGACATTTTCTGCCAGAGTCTGATGAAAGAGTCAGCCGAGCCCTACATTTCAGGTGGTTATTTATGAAAGCAGAGGAGGGCATGTGGAAGGTGACCTCCAGCGCGACGCTGATTGCTTCTAGCTGATGATTTTACCAAGTGTGTAATTTTCTATATTCTGTCTCATCAGAATCACATTATTATTAAAGAATGTTTTTTATCTCTGTCTTATGTATTTTGGGTGAAAAGCGTCCATCAGAAAATGGATTACAGCCATTTCCAGCCAGATTTCATTAGTAATGCTGGTTGTGTTCGCCGCTACTCTTCATATCTCCCACCTCCAAAGTATTTCTTTGGATGTGACTGAAGTTCTACTATCAACAAATAGACAAATAAATAAATGCATTTAATTCATATGCATTAGCAGTGTGCTTGCTAATGGTATGGGCTTAATTGTTTGCATAACAACACTGCACTAAAATTTATAAGATACTGAATCAGAACCCAACTAGGAATATGAATTTCCATGTGAACTTTCCTGCTCCTTGTCTGATGCACCCATAGCATTATGGGTACCTGCTTTGATAGAATGGGTTCGCTCACACTGCTTGCACTGCTACCCATACCTGGAGTTTTTCAGTCCAGTATACTGGATACTCCTTTCCTTCTCTTTCCTTCTTCCGGGAGGAGCAGAGAAACAATGTATTTGGTCCAGGTTGGTTTCCCTGAATCTAGTGCCCAAGATGGTGTCTAGATTATATCCATTCAGATGAAGACACCCCTACCTCTTAGTATTGACAGTTTAGGGAAGGCAAGGGCTTAGGGTTAGCACTTGCACATTTGCACATTTTATTTCTAAGTGTGTCATTTGTGTGACTCTGAGCAGGTTAGTTCTGTTTTCTGGTCACCTCAGGTGACAAGGTGGACAGTGGTTAGAGTAGAGAGTGGTGTGTGGGGTGACTCTTCATGATACTTTATAACTGTTGGTCTAAACATTGCCTTCCTTAAAAGTTACTTTGTCTCTTTTACTCTTTTGTATTTTATGTGTGTGTATGTGTATATTTGTGAGTTTGTTATATGCGTATGCTTGTGAATATGTGTGTACATGTATATGTGTATGTATGTATACATGTGTGTAGAGGTGTGTGTACATGTATATGTGGGCCAGAGGTCACCTCGACTTTGAGCATCTTCCTCTATCATTTTCTACCTAATATTTAGGAACAGGGTCTTTTGCTGAACCTGCAGCATGCTGTTTCAGCTAAGCTGCCTGGCCCACAAGTCCCTGGGACCCACTTGTCTCTACATCTCCAGGACTGGGGTCACAGTCAAGTTCTACTATCCCTGGTGTTTTACACAAGTGCTGAGGATCCAAAGTCAGGTCTTTATGCTTTTACTGCAAGCACTTTACCCACCAATCCATCTATCCCATAGCCACCGTGTGGTGTAAGTGCTAGTATGTTGCAAAACTTTTGGGTTTTGGATGGATTCGTTTCTGTTCATCACTCACTGTGCTAAACCCTAAACCCATTCTTATAATGGGACCCTTAGTACACACCAGGTGTCTCCCGATCTGTAAGAAGTCTTGGTAAAGTAGACATATAGTTTGGTTTTGAGGACGTAAAATGAACTCTTAAACAGACTAAAGAAAAAAAACAAAACTGGAGTTGAGGGCGTTGGGGAGATGGTTTGGTGTTTAACAGTGTGTGCTGCTCTTGTGGAGGACCTGAGTTCAATTCCCAGCACCCACATTCCGTAGCTCATGTAGAATCTCAGCTGCAGAGTGTCAGATTCCTTCTTCTGGACTTTGTGGGAACATTTGCTCCTATGTAATCCCCTACACAGATACATACAAACAAAATTTTAAAAAATAAAACTCAAATGGTACATTCTTCTGTTGTAATCTGACAGGTACAGCTCCTCTGTTTTGCTAAAATGTGCAGGTTAAATTGGTAAGTGACCATGTACCTGAAGCTGTACGATCCAAAGCTATCTAGTTGACTCCTTTCTTCCGAGTGCTGTGCCAGTAGCCACTATACAGATTGGCATATGGTAATGAGTTCAGCTAGTGTAGGGTGAATGTGGGGTTGCTCTTACCATATGGTTGAGAGACATTATGGATGAGCAGTGCAGGATTACCTCTTAACAAGACAGCAGTAATGAAATCCCTTTTCCAACAGTCAGGAATCTGAGCTCTACAAAAATATCTACATAGGATGCACTGAGACTTCATTTGTATAAATCTTGGTTTTTTCTTTCAACAGATGAGAATGGTCTGGGGCTCTGGGGGGGGGGGGGCCCTCTGGGCTCTTTTCTCTGTTGCTTCTTCTTCTCTGTGCATGTTGCTTGCTTTGGGTTTTTACTACTGGAGCCCTTCAACTCTCAGTCCTGTAGCAGAAGGTGGTTGACATCACCCCTCAGGGCTAGACATGCAGAAGCTCTTTCTTCCAGCAGCCACCTTTCTAGAGAAGAGATCTGATTGACTAAATGTGGCCAATGACATTCTCTTTACACAGAGTATGTGTGTGTGTGTGTGCGTGTGTGTGTACACACATGTGCATGTGTGAGTGTATGTACATGTGTGAATATGTGAGTGTATGTGTGTGTGCACACATGTGTGCACGTGCACTAATGCACGCATGCTGTGAATGTGGGTGCATTCATGCCATAGCCAGTATGTGGGTGTCAAAGCATGACTTTTGGGTTCTCTTTTTTCCACCATGAGTTCTGGGGACTCATGCCTTCCGGTTTAAGCTATCTCGCCAGGCCCAGAATTCCTTGTATTTTTTAAAGTTTATAACCAGCGTTTCTACTTGCTGCTGCTGTAATTCATGATAAGGCATCTCCTAAAGTAAAAAACTTAATGTTAAAGCATGTGAGTAGTTTATTCATTGAATGAGCCTACCTGTTACACCCTACTGTGAATGTTAATGAGTATGTAAGACAAAAAATACACTTAATTCATTTATTGTTTAAAAATCCAAGATATTCCTTTGACTGGTTGATAAAATAACCATTTTTTTCCCCTGTGTTACTTTTAGCTAAATAAAGAAAATAAAACCCTGAAAAGAATCAGCATGCTCTACATGGCCAAACTTGGGCCAGACGTAATAACGGAGGAGATAAACATTGATGATGATGATCCAGCCAGCGACACAGATGCCGTGGCAGAGACCTGTGTGTCCGTTCAGTGTCAGAAGCAAATCAAAGGTGGGGTTCCAGTATTGAAACTGAGTATGGCTTCTGCCAGCACAAGGCTTCCCATCTCTGACGGCACATCAGAATTCCATGGGGGGTTTTGAGAATGCATGGAGCAGAAGAGATGGTTCACTCGCTGAGCAATGATGGAGAATTGAATTCAAATCCCCAGCACCTACATCAGCGCTGGCACGGATGGACATGCCTGTTAAACCAGAATGGGGGTGGGGGGGAATGGTCACAGGAAGGACTGGGCTTGCTACAGCCACTCCAGGTAGAACACCAGCAAGCTCTAGATTTAACACAAGACACCGTCTCGAGAGGGGAAGGTGCAGAATGACAGAACAGGACAACTAACTTCTTTCTTGGGCCTTTACACAAGCGTGTGATGCACATGTACTTATACACACATGTGCACACATACACCGTGCACACACACTGAAAGAATTTTAGAATACTGATGACTGGGTCCTAGCAGCAACATTTCTGACTCCATTGCCAGGGCAGTCAGGGGAAACTGAGTCTAAGTGAGAATCACAGCAGTGTCTCTTTCTTGCTTTCTTGTTTGGAAAGAGGAGCAGTCAGAAGTGTGGCCTGGCTAGAAATGGGAAATTATCATGACGTTAAGAGTTTGTATCACGATTTTTTTTTATTTTTTAGATTTTTTGTTTTTTCGAGACAGGGTTTCTCTGTATAGCCCTGGTTGTTTTAGATTTGTTTTATTTTATATGTACCAGTGTCTTGCCTGCATGTATGTGTGTGGACCACATGTGTGCAGTGTTAAGACAATTTTGCTGAGTGAAAGATAAGTATAGTTAAAACCATCTCTGACTTGGCTGGTGGTAAAGCCAGGTAAAGAGAGAGCTTATCATATGTAAAGCCCAAGATTTAACCCTCAGCACAAAAATTGTGTATGTGTTCAGCCAGTATACCCAGAGACTTACTTGGGTCTCTGTTGTAGGTTCAGTAACACGTGCAACTTGGTTCATGTTCCAAAGTCATGCTTATTGTTTTGCCTGGGAGATAAGATTTCAGATGGAAGGCGCTCTCTGACCTCTCTCCTCAACCTCTTCTGTTAAAACAAAATAGAGGGCGCTGCTTGGGAGTGATGGGGGCATCAAGGTCTCCCTCTGTTCCTTGTTCTCCCTTCTATGAGGCCTTGAACAATGTGGTCTCATGTTCTTCCTCCTGGAATTAGTCAGCTGGTGGAGAAAGTGACTTAGAGCCAAATCTCAGAACTACAAGCTGTGTTCATGAAAAAAAAAATTCGACTTATAAATAATGATGTCATGGGATTTTTCTTGCCCCTTGAGAAGGGTAAGAATTGGAAAGCATTTGAAAAACAAAACCAGATAGAATAGTAGGCCAAACAGAAGCTAAGAAACCAGGACACCCACAACTCTGGAGAGGAAATGAGTTCTTTACATTTCAAGTCAAGATTTCCGTTTTCTTAAACTGGGACTCTCCAGGGTATTAACTATCCAGCCATCGGTTTATGTTGTGTTGTGCTAAGAGCTTGTGACTATCCTGAAAGAGAAATTGGTACGATGCCTTAACTTGTCTCTGCCTACACATTTCTTTACTTCTAAGATGCCACACAGCTTCTTTAGAATGTGGTTTTTGATAGAGTGCAAAGAAATCTCAGTCTGGTCCCTTTAACACAGTGAACTACCAAGTATGGGGGCTGGAGAGGTGGCTCAGTGGTTAAGAGCACTGCCTGCTCTTCCAGAGATCCTGAGTTCAATTCTCAGCTCACAACCATCTATAATGGGATCCGATGCCCTCTTCTGGTGTGTCTGAAGACAGCAACAGTATACTCACATATATTCATTCAATCAATCAATAAACTACCAAGTGGCCCAGTTACGTACCTACCGAAGGGCCCTGTATCCATCACAGAGACTTGCATATTCAAGTCTACTGCTGCTGTCTTCACAACAGCAAAGGAGATGGAATTAGCTGCCCATCAAAGACGAACAGAAAATAATATAATACGTACAATTATACGTATACACAGAGTATATTACACACAATTATCCAATACACAGCGGAATTTTATTCAGCTGTAAAGGAAATTTTACTTATTGGCTGAGGAGATGGCTGGGGGGGGGGAGGGTGCTCCCCCCCCCCCCAGCCATGCTGTGCACATGTGAGGACCTGAGTTTGGATCTCCAAGCCCATGCCAAGATGGACATGGTAGCATATGTCTGTGACTTCAGCACTCCTAGGACAACATTAGAGTCAGAGATAGGTGAATTCCCAGAAGCTCCTGGGCCGACTAGGCTGACATACTCAGGTGAGCAGCAATAAGCCTTGGCTCCAACAGGTTGGAAGGTAAGAGCCTACACCCAGTCGTATCCTCTTTATGCATATGGGCTGACACACACATACTTTGCAGTCGCATACATGAATGCGTGCACACACACATACACCCAACAATAGAAAGGAAAATGAAATTATTGGAATTTGTAGGAAAAAGAACGGAACTGGAAATTTTACTTTCAGTGAGGTAAGGTTAGGAAAGGCAAGCACCACGTGTTCTGCGTCATTTGTAGATCCTAGTGTCTCATTTCTATCTTGGTGTCTTTGTGGAGGAGTGAGTGTAAGTCGGTGGATATAAAGTTCTAAAGGTCCGAGAGGGGGAGGAGGAGGGAGGCTGAAAGGCTAGGGGGGCGGGGAGGAGGGAGCATCAAGGACTGAAGAATTCAAGTGAGGCTGAGGAGGGGAGGAGAAGGGAGGGGAGGACCTACCGGAACAAAGGAATGAAAACACTGTAAGAAAACCTATTATTTTGTTTCATAATTAAAAAGTAAAATAATGTTTATTTTAATTTCCTTCCTTTAAAATCACAGAACTTCGAGATCAAATTGTATCTGTTCAGGAAGAGAAGAAGGTGTTAGCCATTGAGCTGGAAAGCCTCAAGAGCAAACTCGGGGAGGTGATGGAGGAGGTAGGTGTCTTAGGCCTGAAGGGGCCTTTGGCTTTTAAACTTACAGCTCATTTTGGTTGGCTAAATTACAAAGATGCTATTCAAAGCTGCCTTTCGATACTAGCATCTGTTAGCGTTTTTCTTTCTACTGTTTCCTTACACATCTACCTCCCTTCCAAACCTTATTCCACCCTAGTCCCTCGCCCCACAACACTAGGTAGGCGAGAGAAAGGTTAGAGGCAAAAGGAATCTAGACCTCCTTGGACTACTTCATGCTGATTAGGGGCACTGGGTTCCTTGGGTCCAGTCCAGTCTTGTCATTAGGATATCTTCGACTTCTTGTCTCTTTGCTCTTAGTTGACAAACCACAAGAGCCACCAGGAGCAGTGGGGGTAGGGGAGCAGCAGCTGCCTCTTCTTCCTTAGGACCTCTTCCATTTATACCCTCGTCAGAGTCCCCGGAATTAACCAATCTGCAGCTGGCAAAAATCAAGCCCCTGCTAGTGCAGGGGGCAAATCACAATCACCTGCTGTGAAGCAACCTCTTATCTCATACCTGGGATTAAAACAAAAACACATTCACATAACATAGGTGGGTTTTTAAAAGAAACCAGAATTCTCACTGCAAGTATCGTGCGTCAGCTCTCATTTTACCCCTCCCTCCAATTTCAGTCATTCAGAAAACGTACAGAGAGCAAGATGTGAACATGCATCACTCTCTAGCTTAGCCAGCTATCAGGCAGCACTGGTGTGTGGGGTCCATGCTGTCACCCACTTAGTCCGATGTGGTGACTCTTGTCTCAGGTCACACACTCTATTGCCCTGGTGAAGAAAAATAAGAGTAGCTAGCCTTCAGTGGACAGGCAGCTCACTGGGGGTCTGGGCCATCACTGTGTCCCTCCCACAGAACAGAAAGGATGAGTGGAGGAAGTGTTCAAGGGATGATGCAGGAGAATCTTTCCTTGAATTGCGTGTAAGTGCGGGGCCACTCTGTTACCTTTATTTGTAACTAAGTTTCAAGGAGCTCCCTTCACAACTTCCTTTTAACTTGTGTCCATGGGTCTTGGATTCTGTAGCCCAGAGATTCCCAACCAGTGTCTGCCTGCACTGCAGTAACCCCAGCTGGCTTAAGGGGCCCATCAGTGAGCAGCCTCACCTGGTCAGCTCCCTCCTGCTCAGCTCCATCCTTGGGCAGCTCCTGAAGGCTGTCACATACAAAGGTTGGGCAGCCACACTCTCCAGCCTCCAGCTCCAAATGCTGTTGCTTTCTTTCTTCCAAACGTAATAATGAAGAAAAGGAGGCAACCTTGGAGGAACTTCCCTCTTGGACTTGGTTTGCTACTCACTAATGTGAGCCGAAGGGGGGGAGGGGAGGAATGAGATCTATGTTAAGAGAAACCAGTTTGTGGACTCTGGAGGTGGATCCAGGGCTGTGATCAGAACTACCAGAAGTAGTTTTCTTCTTGAATGAAAGTACAGGAGAGGAGAAGGGAACGTTTTCTGTTACCATTCGCCCAGCCTTAGGGGTATTGCTGGAAGATAATTCAGGGGTTTTTATTGTCACTGTTTTAAACATCTAATAAGGGATCAAGCAGAAAAAGTGAGCTTACAGACATCTGCTCAGTCTACCTCACAACCGGCCAGCACAGCCATGGTAAAACTCAAGGGGTACCACCCTGTGGCTCCCTCCTCACGCCATGCCCAGCTCCTTAAGCAGCTGTTGTTCTGAACATGGTGTTTATCATTCCTGTGTGTGATTTTACATGCTTAGATCAGTACAGAGTCTTTCGAGTGTTTTTTGGTTTTGTAAACATAACTGTCTCTTAAAATTCAGCACAATGCATTTGAGATTTACCCACCTTTATGTGGATAGCTTTGCATTTTTAAAAAACTGCTGTGTGGGATTCTTTTCTACTGGTTGGTGTTAAAAAGTTATTCAGAGATTTAAGTTTGGGAGAGAATATCACAGGTACACTTTATTAAGCTGAAAGTTGTCAAATTTTAAAGTTATCTTTAAAAGAAATCAGTATGTTGATCTTTTAAACATAAAACCAAAGCTCAGACTGGAGCCTAAAGTTGAGTACTTGCTGTCCTGTTAAGTGATAGGTGTATTTTGTGAGTGATCATAACTTGGATTTTTATTGCATTAAAAATATGCGTGGGTGACACCAGTTGGCTAGAACATTAGTCAATGTAGGGAGGACCCAGTGCCAATTTAATTATGTAAATAAACTATGCTCTGGTGTGGCCTGAAGTCCAGGTTACCTCAGAGTTTCACAGAAGAGCGTTCGTGCTCTCGGTGGAGGAGCTGATGGCTACTCTTTACACTGCAACTTCATGTTGAAAGCCAAACAGTCACTTGAGGGTCCCATGTCCCTTATGCCTCATTTATTGTTTTTCTTCTTCACATTTTACATTTGTAGGTAAATAAAGTTAAGCAAGAAAAGGCTGCTTTAAATTCAGAAGTTCTTGAGCAGAGGAAAGTCTTAGAGAAATGCAACAGAGGTAAGTCTCTGCAGTCTTCGTGTTCTCCAGCACATTTTGCTTACATATGTCTGGTGCTTCTTTATGCATGTGCCAGAGTTTATCATTTTCCAAGGTTGTATTTTTCTCAGAAGTGACTTAAAAGAGATTTCCACCCAAGCATGGTGGGCACATACCTTTAATCCAGCACTTGGGAGGCATATCTCTTGTGAGTGTGAGACCAGCCTGGTCTACATAGTGAATTTCAGTCTTGTCTGGTCTACATAATGAGACCCTATCAAACGCACTCTTAAAAAAAAAAAAAAGTATCAGAGTATTCCTGTAATCCTAGTACCAGGGAAGGAAGAGACAGAAAGATCTCTGAAGCTTATTGTCCGGCCAGTGTAGCTGAACAGGTTCAGACCCAGTGAGAGACCCTGCCTCAAAACAAACAGACAGACAGATAGATAAAGATAGGTGATTGATAGATAGATAGATAGATGGTAGATAGATGGGTAGATAGATAGAGATGGTAGATAAATAAAGATGATAAATAGATATAGATAGAATAGGTAGATGATAGGCAGACAGACAGACAGAAAGAGGATACCCAAAGTTGACATCAGGTTTTCATACACACACACACACACACACACACACACACACACTCACAAGTGCATGCACAACACACACATTTCAAGTACACATACCACACACATTGCATTAAAAGATTCAACAAAAGCTATTTCCCTTAGGAGACTTGGAACTAACTCACTCATTTTGAAACTTCAAACATACACATGTCTGTCCTCTGTGTATTGTGGGACCCTAATCATTTTTGCTCCCTTTAGCACTTACATGATTGATGGACTTATTAGTAAATCAGAATCTAGGAGAGGTTCAGCAAGCTTCAGAAGCATGGTAATATTTTAAATGAATGTAGACAATGGGCCAGTGGAAAAATGAGCATCAAGACTGGTGGACAGGCCAGGTGTGATGGCATGCACTTAAATCCCAGCAGCACAGTGGAGGCAGAGATGAGTGGGTCTCTGTGGTCTCTGAGTTTGGAGGACAGTTTTGTCTACAGACCATAGTGAGGTCAAGGCCAACCATGGATGCATATTGAGCCTCTGTTTAAAAAAGATTAGCGTGGCAAGTGTCCTCTTGCACTGGCGTCTTGCATAATTCTTCTTTGTGTCTGAAATATAATGCTGAGCCTCTAGTGGCCAAAACAGCAAGGGATTTATAACCAATTAGACAAGTTACATAAAAACATATCTAGTGGTACAGAGAATGGGAGTGGTCTATGTAGGAGATGCTTCCAACAAGGCACGAGCCCCCTAGGGGTTGGTTATACAGTTGCAGTTTAGGGCAGGGAGGAATACTGAAGTCTGTGCAAAACTCTTCTGGGGTGGGGGAGGGCTGTGTCAGTCTAGTTTTTGTTGCTATCATAAACTGCCTAAGGCTGGGCACTTTAAAACGAATATAGCTTTCTAGCTTCAGATGTCACCCAGGATTACAGCCCCATCATCTGCTTGGCTCTGGGAGGGTCTCCTTGAGGGGGTCCCTCCACAGTGATGGTATCGCATCATAGTGGAAGTATGGGGTTCGAGGGTGAGATCCCATGGCAAGAGAGGGCCTGGTCTGCCTGGTAGTAAGATCTTCTCTTAAGGTCTCTCCACCGCTTAATACTAACATGCTGAGGACCAAACTTGTAGCATGGGCATCGTTAGAGGCCGCACCACATCTAAAGCGCACCAGAGGATTAATATTTCTCTTGTTCTCCCTTTGGCCTGTCCCCAAGCCACTCAGTGTCCTAGTTTAGAAGACAGGACACAAACAGGGCTTTCCAGGCTATCCCTGTGGTGGTTCTTATCCTCTGTGTTGCTTATCGGGGGGGGGGGGGGGGGGGTGTTGAAGAAAGGGCCTGGAAGCTAAGCCAGGAGAAGGATGAGATGATGGGTTACTTCAGGCCCCGCTCCAGCGTATCCAAACTACACTCTGTGTGTTGTGCAGACTGTGAGTTCACCACATGGGTCCTGTCTTTAGGAAGCTCCTGTCTAGAAAGAAGTAGGGATACACGAACTTGCCATCAGGACCAGGAGAGTCCCTTTCAAAATTCAGGTCAAAGGAACCTAGACAAGGGAAAATTCACTTTTTATTATAGTGTTCTGGATAGAGAAAAAGAGAGCTTATCATCCTGCCTGGGGCTTCAGATACTCATGGTCTTCATTGTTCTCTTCGTGGAATTTCTTTTTTTAAATAGGTTTGAAAGTCATTTAGTCCTCAGGGACCTGTAATTCCCAGCACAAACCGCCACTTACATTACTTTACTTGAGTTAGACTGTTCTGCTTCTGTCTGAGGAAGCAGTAGTTTACGAAGAACAGAGTTTGAAATTCTATGTCATTACACAGCAAACCCGTCCTTAGTCAGTTAGGATTGAAGTGCCCCAGTGGAACAGAGTGAAAGCAGCCATTAAGAGTGTCTTGGCGGGGAGTTTATTGATACAGCTCAGCTCAGAGTGGGGGCTCTTCAGTGGCTGTCTGCTTGCATTGTGCCAGGTTCTTAATGGCGTCACAGCTGCCTGCATCCTATCCGCATCATTCTTTAACAAAGTAGGCCACAAAATGTCAAAAGCAGCAACATTGCATGTTGCTTTTATTTGACACGGCCTTTCCTACAGTAATTCTTTTGGGTTGAGGAAGGGGCGGGGCCTCACTAAGTACCCCTGACTGCATCTTGAAATGCTGGTGATGTGGATTTTTGTCTGTGGCTTAAAAGACAGAAATGAGGGGGCTGGGGAGATGACTCCAGGGCTAAAACATGTTTGTCCTCTTGCAAAGAACCCAGGTTCAGTTCCCAGCGCCCTCGTGGTGGCTCAGAACCATTTATAACTCCAGATCCAGGGGATCTGACACCTTCCGACCTCAGTGAGCACCAGGCATGTATGTGACACACAGACAAACATGTAGGCAACGTATTTATACACATGAAATGAAATCTAAAAAAAAAAACAAAGAACAAAAAACAAACGAAAAAACCAACCCAGAAATGTACTCATTTTGCACTGACTTTTACAGTACATTTATCTGAAAACATATAACATGTCATTTTTTTATATTTGCTCTCATAGTAAAATTTGATGACACAGTATTTCTTGCGCTGTATTTTAACTAATCCTTCGGTGTTTCCCCAGTGGTATGAAGAACATGCTTGCAACCACATCTCTGTATGTTCTCCCGATTCGCTGTTTTAGGATGCGTGTAGTTGAGTCTAAGAGTATGACTGGTTTTAGATTTTCCATTCACATTGCTAAACTACGCTTCATAAAGCTCATCACTCTACACCAGCCAGGAACAGATGACAGCCCCACGTGCCTTACGCAGAATCTCTTCCACACATGCTGCTGGTAATTTTGCACAGCCCGTTGTCTCTGTTCTTGTTTTCTTTTGTCTGCTTAAGTGTCCATGTTGGCCGTTGAAGAGTATGAGGAGCTACAGGTGAACCTGGAACTGGAGAAGGACCTCCGCAAGAAAGCAGAGTCTTTTGCACAAGAGGTGGGTATGCTGCTGAGAACGGGGAACTTCGTAGAACTCCTGTGGGCAAAGCAAGTTGAATTCTGTCAGATACGAAGGGCAATAAATGCCAGTGTTCCTAGCATAGTAGGTTGACTCATTTACAGTAGTTATTATATAGTTGGTAGGGACCTACAAGGGGGCCATGCAGAGCTTCCACCACCAATGACAAATGTTTATGGAGATGGCAATGCAGGGACTTAGATCTAAGTATCACAGCTTATATACATACATCAGATTTCCCCAGTGTACCCCATAAATTTGCACAGCCGTTAGGTGTCAACTGAAGATTTTAGAAAATGTTTGAATAAGACTTGGAGGTTTTAAACAAAGCATCTTGGCCGGGCGGGAGCTGCTGCGTCATGACTTTAGTGAGGAAGACATGGGTTGAGATTTGCTGTGTCTGTCACTACATACAACCCTCCGAGCTGCCCCTGACCTCTTAAAGCTGAGCTTCCACTGTCTGTAAAATAGAGGTCCAGGGAAATGGAATCAGAGAGATTTTAGAACGCAATGGAACATGTGTGTGTGTGTGTGTGTGTGTGTGTGTGTGTGTGTGTGCACGTAGAGGTCAGGGATCAATATCTGGGGTCTTCCTCAGTCACTATCCACAGCATCTCTGACTAACATGGGGGGATGCTCATATGGTAGGCTAACTGGCCAGTGAGTTCCTGGAATCCACTTGTCTGCTTTTCCAACTCTGAGATTATGAGCATTTGCCACTGCACCCCCCAATTTTCATGGAGTTCTGGGGAATTGAACTTAGTTCTTCCCGCCTGTGCAGCAAATACTTCATAAGTTGAGCTCTCTGCCCAGCCAAATGGAGTAACTTTTAAGAGTACTGTGTAGGCAGTAAAATGCCACACGGGCAAAAGGCCTTTCATGGAGAGATCTATAACATGTGGTGACTGGCCAGCTTGAGTGCAGAATGCCTAACAGCTAGCCTTGAGAATCTGGGCTGTGTGATGGTGTCACCTTAGATGACGGTGTCATAGTATCTGCCTTTCTCTCCTGGCCATCGTCCGGCCCTCTCATTCTGTGAGTTGGTTCTCTCATGGCTAATGGAATGTTGCCAGGCTGTATCCCATTCCCTCAGCCACTCGCCAGTGTAACGATTTACCTCTCAGGTTGAGATAAGCTTTGAGCTTCTCTTCCACCTGACCTTGTTGACATGCGAGTATTGGGTATTCCATGGCTCTGGAGCTGGTTTCCAGGGGAATGAATGACCTGTGACCAGGTAGCTGAACTCAAACATTGAGCTTCATTCAGTAAGAGCTCCATCTCTATTGGAATGTTGAGCCTGAGGTGTAAAGACCCTTGTATTGAGGGAGGAGGCAGCTAAGGAACTGAAAGCAGTCCAGGAAGAGGTTTACAAGGTGGAAAACAAAGACGGGATGTTGCAAGAATGACATTTGAAAATCAAATTATGTTTCTGTTTTGTTATATCGTATATATTATTTTTTTGTTGTTGTTTTGCGTTTTTGTGTTTAAGCATAGCTGAGCTAACATTGACCTCCACAGACGGTCTAATCCAGGCTTCTCTGATTTGAGATAACTGTGATTAATTTTATTCAGAGAGTTTGAGGGTAGGCAGATGAATATTGTTCTCTGTTGACTTGTAAGAAAGAAAGAAAAACAGAGTTGATGTGTGTTCGGAGGAGCAAAATCTGTGGGATTATAAATGGTGCAGGTAAATAGGCCATGGGGAGGACAGGTGGGGCAGATGTGGAGACCTTAGTTGTTGAGGCTCACAAAGTTGATTGAGGGTGACCCAAACAGCAGGGTCTTACCAAGACGGTTTCATTTCCTGCATGTTGTTTGCATAATGATGTCAGAATACAACGTGCAAAGCAGCTCAGAGGACAACTTAGAGGACTCCATGGTGGCAGAGAAGACAAGAGGAGGGGTATTCTAGTAGGAAAGCCCACAGGTGAAGGATTTCCGCAGGATCAGCTGACCTGGCGGGAGCCTGTAAGATGCAGGGACAGTGCGGGCACCGTGTTGAACCAGTGTGAGGAGGGGAAGGCAGCCTGGGAGGCCTCTGTGACTGTGAATGTGTGTAGCAGTGCTTGCCGTCCAGATTTTAATTCCATCCTGAGATTTAAACCTCCATTGCTGAGGAGGAAATCTTGGGCTTTGACACATGTCTACCGCTAATGGCACAGAGCGCAGGAGGCTCGCTGTCGCATGTGTGCCCAGCACCGGATTGGTACAAGAGGCAGCTGTATGCTGGAGAAGGTGAGCTTACCGTCCACAGTTTTAGAAATAAACATCCAAGTTGACCTGTTTGATGAATTTAATTGCAACAGAAATTCATGTGCTTATTTTTTTTAAAAAATGCAGCCACTTCTAAACACGTAAAACAGAAACTGAGGACTTCCCTTCTTCTCATATTCATTGATTTAAAACAAACCCAAAGCCTGTTCCTTCTTAAGAGGAGTCAGTTGTCTCCAGAGCCAAGTTCCTAAGTTTTTCCTCTATGTATTATATATATATATATATATGTATATATATATATATTTTTTTTTTTAGAAAATTTACTTGTTTATAGTGTGTGTATGTGATTGTGTGTGTTGCATATATCCTCTGTGATTGTGTGTGTGTGTTGTATGTGTTCTCAATGGTGCGTGTATGTGAATGTGTGTGTGGTATGTATATGTGACTGTGTGTGTTGTGTGTGTTCTCTATGGTGTGTGTATGTGATTGTGTTGTTGTGTGTGTTCTCGATGGTGTGTGTATGTGATTGTATGTGTGGTATGTATATGTGACTGTGTGTGTTGTGTGTGTTCTCTATGGTGTGTGTGTGTGTGTGTGTGTGTGTGTGTGTGTGTGTGTTGCGTATGTCCTCTCTCTCCACCCACATGGGCTCCAGGGTTTGAACTCAGATCTTCAGGCTCATGTAGCCAGCACTTTCAGCCACTGAGCCATCTTCCAAACCATATTATAAAGGTTTAATACAATTTTCTTATTATACTTTTCAATGTGTTTTTCTTGCCATTCAGTTTTCTTCCTTGGACAACGTTGGAATATTGCTGTGAATTCTGTATTAGCATAAGTTTTTTGGGTTCTCTTATTCTTCAAAAAGACATGTGAGGTTTCTTAGAAATTCCAAGGCCTGTGGTGCTCTTCCTCTGGTAAGAGACCAACTCTCCAACTCTAACTGAGGCATTCTTGCTACAGCAAAACCAGACTCATTAGTGTTTGGTGATGGAACCTTCTAGCAGGAGGCTCACTTTGTTTGAACTTTAGCACTTTCCAGTTTAAAAGTTTAAGGTAGTTTTTGGTTTTGTTTTCTCTCTGGAGATAGTCCCAGACTGTCATCAGACTTGATATGTAGCTAAAGATAACCTTGAAATCCTCCTGGTCTACCTCTCTCTGCCTCTCTGAGAATTGGGATTACAGACACATGTCATTGTTCCCAGTTTTTGTGGTACCAGGGATTAAACCCAGGATTCTGTGTATGCTAGACAAGCACTCAACCAACTATGTCACTGCTGGTTGGGGTGTTCTACGGGGGTTTTGAGGAAGAAATTCACACTAGGAGGATTTTCCAGACATATCTTTACTTGTTTGTCTTCAACGTACCACAGTCAATGTACTTTGTCCTTGTGTGGTGTTGAGTTTTCCAGAATGTTCCTCTTTCCCAAGAAAAGCAAATCCTGGAGAGTCACGGAGTAAGAATGGTGCTATGTCATGGATCATGAGTTGGTGACAGGGAGTGGGTGTCCCCACCTGATCTCCTGACTTTGTAGCTGTAGCTGCTTTGCCAGGAACACTTGCAGCAGAAAGGAACCTGGAGCTTTGCTTCAGCCACCCTCTGTGATGACTCCTGAGGTATTGAGATACCAGTGAGAGAGCCTGACTAGTTACATTTTAATGAAGGGGGGGATGTATCAAAATTATTGTAATAATGTAACTAAAATAATTTATTTCAAACATTCAAGACACTGTGTCAATCTTTAATAATTACCCCGTTGGTTGGAGTCTGAGACTCCTGTGCAGAATGCCTTGGCTTATGCCCACATGGCTGTCTCTGTGCCTTTAACTTTTCCAAAGAAGAAGTGACACTGAAGGAGTGTGGATTCCGTGTACTATGCAAAATTGTGTTTCACAAGGCTGGAGAGATGGCTCAGCAGTTAAGAGCACTTTCTAGTCTTCCAGAGGACCAGAAGTGAGTTCAGATGTGAGTTCAGTTCCCAGAACCCACATCAGGTGTCTCAAAACCACCAGTGTGACTTTAGCCCCAAGGAAATCTGCCACCCTTTTCTGTTCTGTGCAGATACCCTCATACACATATACACGCACACACAAAGACACGTAAATAATAAAGACAAATCTTTAAAAACTGTGTGTTCTACCTGCTTGAGCTGGTGTGTATCTTAATTTTGCACGACACTGTAGCTGCTTTGTAGGCTTCTCACGGACTCTGCACAGGAAAAGAATGAAAGCTCAGCCATTGTGTGTGTGCAGAGGTGGGGGCACATTTGTGTGCAGCTCATACATGTTTGGAGGCCAGAGGTCAACACTGAGTGTGTGTCCACCTTGGTTTTTGAGACAGGATCTCTTTTTGAACCTGGAAACTCCCCAATTGGCTGGACTGACTGGCCACCAACCCTAACCCCTTCTAGCCATTTTTTCTCCTTCTGGGAAGACATTGGGAAGAAAATGGGAATGTGTTTGTATCATACAATCCATGGTAAGTTTGACTGACTGGGACTAAGCTTGCAGACTGTGTAAATCACTATAGTTCAAGTCTGTTCACATGGAGGTTGGAAGAAAGTTTATTTTGTCCTGTGTTGCATTTGCCGACATCTGTGTTGCACGGCCAATGAGAGCGTATGTGTGCTCCATGGCGAGTCATCTCACTGTGCACACCTTACATACAGTCAAGCTACAATGTCAATGGAAGATGACAGTAAGATCCCAACCGTGTGATGCTTTGCAGCTCTGAGACGTCTGGTCTGCGAAATAGCTCATGCTTTGAACTGTCCACCATCCCACACGGTGTGGTGGTGGAGAAAGTAAATGACAAATAGAAAACAGTGCTGCTGTCAGTTGTGTCGACATGGGAGAATTTAGCCGAGTCCTGTTCATAACCAACTCAATAAAGCGTTCAATAGATGTTAATATTGTCTCCTC
Organism: Rhynchomys soricoides; assembly: GCA_019843965.1. NCBI lineage: Eukaryota > Metazoa > Chordata > Mammalia > Rodentia > Muridae > Rhynchomys > Rhynchomys soricoides. Next base: position 2,089,332 of record JADRCH010000089.1, read on the forward strand.
TCCTTGGACCTCCTCTTGTGAACTGTTTCATCACTGGAGGAAGCTAACTGGTCTAAAACAGTCTAATAAAGAGCAGAGGGAGTGAGTCGGGCGGTCAAGAGGTTTGGCTTGCAAATGAGCTTAAACTCTGATCTTGATACTTGAGCATCCTTGGGGATCCTTATTCTCCTCGAGCCTTGGCTTTTTTATCAGGATGATGTGGTGGTCATGGTACCTATTTAGCAGTGTTAACTAGATGTAGAGTGTTGTCTGTCATGTTGCACAGTGGTTAGTGAAGGTTTCCTAGTCACAGTAGAGAAGTTGGCTGAAGCAGAACATACAGAGAACCCTCCGGGCATCGCTGGCACAGACATGCCGCGTTCAGTATTGATGTAGTTTAAACCAGTAGGAGAACATTTAAAATTGAGGTGTAGAATTAGACTGTTGCATCCACACCTTGCTTGGGGTAACAACTTGGGTCTTGAAGTTCGTGTGAAGTTCCGGACTGCATCGTGGCTGCTCCAGGAGCTCCTACATTTTTGTAATTGACTTTCACAGATGTTCATTGAACAAAACAAGCTGAAGAGACAAAGCCACCTTCTGCTGCAGAGCTCCCTTCCTGACCAGCAGCTTCTGAAAGCTTTAGATGAAAACTCAAAACTTATCCAGCAGCTTGAAGAAGAGAGGATCCAGCATCAGCAAAAGGTAACTGATTTTATTCTGTACACACACACACACACACACACATGCACACGAGTGTGTACACAACATACATGCACACACAGGTACACAAAGCACACACACATGATTGCACACACTGCACATACCATACCACACACACGTATACACACGTGTACATACACACGCATTCATATACACACATGTGTACACACCACACATGCATGCACATCTACACACAGCCACACACGCATGCATGTATGCATACACATGTGTGTACACAACATTCATGTACACACCTGTATACACAGGCAACCCTCCCACATGCATGCATGCTACGCATACTACACAGACACACACGTGCGTGACACACACTATCACACATTAAAAGAAGAGGTACCACTGGCCTTCTAGAGTTTCATATTTTGCCTTGCTTACTACGTCCTAATCATCTTTGAGAGAACAGTAGCGACTGAGTAAATTTCATATACTGCTCAGCTAAAGTTTATAGCCCACTGACATGGAGTTTTAAGGACTGTAGCCTCAAAGTCTATTTGGAAATGGTATGGTTTGCAGAGATGATTGAATACACATAGAAGGGTGTATCAGTATCACAGCTCTTGTTGGGGGGACATAGGGCCTTATTCTGAGACGGAAGGAAAGAAAAACCTGTCAGTAGCAATTGCTTTCTTAGTTACAGTTTCTGACCCTGCAGACTTGTGTAGATATCTGTAGGGTTTCTTAGCTCTTTATTCAGTTTCCAGTCAACACAGCCCAGGTCCCTCTGTGCCCTTGTGATAGGGGAGAGGAGAGGGAAGAAGTGGAAGAAAGACTCACAGGAGCCACCTCAGAATGATGACATCAGTATTTATGGGTCCTTACATCAGAGCAAAGATCCCGACACATCTCCAGGGTTTTTTTTTTTTTTTTTTACATCTAGAGTGAGGTCAGGCTGGGTTTCTGCTTCCTCAGTGGGAAGTGTTGGCAGATTTCCAGATCCCAAGGCCAAAGATGAAGAATTTCTTTTTCTACTCCCATGTGCAGGGATCATCATTCCAGAAAGAAGGAATGTATGAGTGTGTGTGTACATGTGTGCATGTGTGTTCATGTGTGCATGTGTGTTCATGTGTACATGTGTGTGCATATGTGTGCATGTGTGTTTAGCTTACAATCTAACTTTTGATCCTAAGAAGACAGATTAGATTTGTTGTTAACTTGGCTAGTAGATAATACATGCTCAGAGCTCACTAAATTGAACTGGACTCTAGGAATGAGTTGTTTACTAAGTTCTTGCCTGGGAAAGGAACAGAGGTCATCGTGGGTGGAGCTATAGCCATTGCCGATTCTGCAGGCATTATTCTGTCCTAATCATTATGTCCTGCATACTCTCTACCGTGTGTGGTGTAAATATCTCCCACCTGACCATTGCATTTATACAAATAATATCGTTCTTATAGTAAACTAAGTTCCTTTGAAGTGTAAAAAGAGTAAAAGAACATTAAGATCGCCTGAGAGTCTAAGATATGTACTACGTCTGGGCAGCTCTAAACTTTATGTAAATAGACTGTCTTTTGACATGTATATGGTTTGTATCAGTGGAGTCCTGGGATGCATGTTCTTCTTTAACCATTTTTAATTGGTAATCTGTCTTCTCACCTAAGTATGTATTGAACTATATGGTTTTCCAATGGCTGTATAGTGTTTTCTCGTAGTCTGTGAAATGATGATGTTGGCAGACATTTAGGTTTATTCTTAGGTTTTCAAAAGTTTTAGTGAGGTGTTTTGTTTTTGCCTGAGGCTCACTGCTGTTGGTGTTGGCTAGTGTTTGTGCTAGGGAGTGAATTCAGGGCCTCAGATGTACTAAAGCAAGCATTTGAGCACAAATATTGGGACTGGAGAGATGCCTCAGCAGGTCGGATCATTTGCTGCTCTTCCAAGGGTCCTGGGTTCGGTTCCCAACACCCACACAACAGTTCACACAGTCTGTAACTCCAGTTCCAGGGGATCTAATGCTCTCTTCTGACCTCCAACGGAAATGGTGCACAGACATAATTGCAGGCAAACACACAAAAAAGATCTTTTTTAAAAGTGCCATTACTGACCAAAGGGCCTCTCTCTCTTCTTCCCTGTCTCTTCTCCACAGGTCCCAGGGATCTTTTTAAAACCCTATCAAAAATTTTTTTTTCTGTTGGAAAAGAATATAGAAATAACGCATCTGTTTTAAAATAAGTTTCAAACATTATTTTACCTTTGTCATTCGTGTTTTTAAAACTGTTATTTTAGTTTGTCACTGTAACTGCTCAGGAAAAATAATAGGAAGTGAGATACGGATTTACAAGTACCAGGGTTATTGAGACACAGAATCTGTGTGACTTTAAGGTGGATTAGAATCTTTCTGATATATATATATATATATATATATATATATATATATATATATATGTCAAATGAAGATATCCAATCTCTCCTCCTCCCCTTCCCATTGACATGACAGCCCTATTCAAGCTGTGTAAAACTTACAGGTCAAAGAGTTAGAGGAGCAGCTGGAGAATGAAGCACTTCACAAAGAGATCCATAACCTCAGACAACAGCTAGAGCTTCTGGAAGATGACAAGAGGGAGCTGGAGCAGAAATACCAGAGCTCGGAGGAGAAGGCCCGGAACCTGAAGCATTCAGGTTTGAAAGCCCGAGTCATGCCCACCCACGGCAGAATGTGTCTGCAGTTAGTCCTGAACACTGTCAGGAAAAATAACCCAAATTTGTTTGTTGTTTGTTTATGTTATTATGTGTGTGCACACATCTGCATGTGGATGCTAGGGATCGACATCAGGAACTGTCCACCTTGGTTTTTCTTTTTAAAATACTCATTTTTATTTTATGTGTATAAGGGTCTGTGCACCGTGTGTGTGCCTGGTGTGCCCCGTGTGTGTGCCTGGTGTGCCCCGTGTGTGTGCCTGGTATGCACCGTGTGTGTGCCTGGTGCCTGTGGAAACCAGAAAAGCTATAAGATCCCCTGAACTGGAATTATTGGCAGTTCTGTATCACCATATGTGTGGTGAGAACCGAACCTGGATCCTCTGTAAAAGCAGCAAGTGCTTTTAATTGGGGAGCCACCTCTCCAGTCCCAAATCTTGTTTTCTGTTTTGGTTTTTCCTGTTGTTGTTGTTGTTGTTGTCCTTTTATTTTTTAAGGTAAGCTACCTCCCACTAATGTCTCAGGCTCACCAGTAAGCTCGGCTTGCTGACCAGAGAGCTCCACAGATCCACCTGTTTCCACTTTCACAGCACTTGGATTGCAAGCATATGCCACCATACCCAGCTCTTTTCATGGGAAGCCGAGTGCAAGTCCTCAGACTTGCTTGCACACTGGGTGTCACACACACCACAGTCTCCCCAACCCACCAACTTGCTTTTGAAACTGTCTTCATTTCTAACTATCACGGTTCAGCAGAATATCCCGTTTAACCAAGCGAGTCACAAATACTGCAACATTCTCTCCCCCTCTAGTGTAGAACCCCTGTGAGCTTCCTGCAGGAACCAAGGCACAGCGGTGCCATTGGCCTGGAAGACCCAAACCGTCAGCATCTCTGGGCCTTCAGAAAGGAAGGCTTATTTAATACTTACATTTCTCTGTTTGTTTCGATGTGCTTTTCCCAAAAGAATTAAACTGCCCTCTCTTTCTTTTTAAAAATAACACCCTCATCTTTGGTATTTGTGTCTCCTTCATCTTTGGGGTTTAATTATACATATGAAGTGTTACTTTCTATGCCACACCTAACAATGAAATAGGCAACAATATATATATTAAATGGAAAAA
>JADRCH010000089.1:2093814-2113818 GCA_019843965.1 Rhynchomys soricoides
ATTAGGCCGTAAGATATATTTCTTTCCTTTGGTGGTGTGGTGCCAGAGTTTAAACCCAGCACTTTGTGCATGCTAGGCAAGAGCTCTAGAACAGAGCTACACCTCCAACTCTGTGATACAAACTTACACTGAGCCCTTTGAATTCAAGAATAGTGCTGTGCTCAGCTCTGTGCATAGGTTCATTATTATTGTAACAATGTTACATGATATGTTGTTATTGTAACGATGCCTATGTTATTATGGCTTGAAAGAATAAATGACATTTCTTCAAAAGAGCAACAAGTCCATAAGTTACAGGAGTTCAGGAATGTGGATCTAGTTAAACTCCAGTGTTTGCTGGGCTTTAAGGAAATTAAGTATAGGGGCGAAGAATGCAATTATTAAAATGCATTACAAATGTCATCTTAGTAGCCCTCAGTCTACAGGCTTTCAAAGTCAAGCATGAATAATTTCTTGGTGTTCAAAGAGTGATCTGTTGTTACCTACACTCCTTCAGCCTATTCAGTTGTTACTCTCCTGGAATTAGCCACCTTTAGCAGTTGCTTTAACAGATGAAGGCTCAGATGTTAGTGAAGGATGTGAAGATGACACAAAGTTGCAAGTCTGCAGTTTCCTCTGGAAATGTCTAAGTGTGCCGCCATCTTAGATCTGAGAGAGGCTGGGTTTTTCTGTTACTTGCACCAACAGTGAAGAGTATGGAGTCATTACCTCAGCTCTCTCTCTGAATGCTTGCTCCCTCCCTGTACAGTGGACGAACTCCAGAAGCGAGTGAACCAGTCGGAGAATTCGGTGCCTCCCCCACCTCCTCCTCCTCCACCTCTCCCCCCTCCGCCTCCCAATCCAATCCGGTAAGTACCATTGAGGACCTTCCTGCTACTGACTGAAGACCTTCCTGTTACCTATGTCATTCCATGTCCTTGACTCTGCTAGTCTGGGTTTTTTTTTTGTTGTTTTGATTTGTTTTGTTTTTCCTTCTTTTACTGAGACAGTCTCATGTAACCCAGGCTGGCCTTGAACTCACTAAATAGCTGAGAATGACCTAGGATGACCTTGAATCCTATCCTTTTATGTCTGTCTCCTAGTATGGGGATTATAGACAGGTGCCACCAGGCCCAGCTTCCGCAGCGCAGGGAATCAAACCCAGGGCTTCAAGCTTGCCAGACAGGTGCTCCACCAGCTCAGTTATATCCTAAGCCCTGTCGTCTTCGTTCTGTTATCAGCTTAGGTTGTATCATTAGGAGACCATAGAGGGCAGAAAGGAACATTTCCTAAGACCAATGTTTTTCTTGCTTCTTGTATATCCATGGGTTTTAAAATCACCTTTCAAAGAAATCCTCAGGACCCACATATCCCCTCGTAGGACTTGGATTCGGCGGCAATGTTCAAACTCCAAGAACTAGATGTTTATCTTTCAACTCAGATACTTCGAATTTTAAAATTCCATCCCAAGCAGTAGGATTTCCTTCACCTGTGAGACCAAGGAATTTTGCGGGTATCCAAACTGTTTTACATTTTGCCCCTCAGAATTTGAAGGTTCTAGCTTAAACATTTTTTTTTTAAGTCATAAGTTAAAATTTAAATTGTTATAAACTAGTGATTAATCTAAAAGTACTCAATATCTCTTATCCCAATCTCGATAGTTAAGCCTTTGGTAATTCTGAAAGTAGAGCCTTCCACAAGAAAAATTACTGTTTAAGATCCTGGTGAAGGACTCCTATACGCAGGCAGGAATTCTCTTTTTCTGAAGCCTGGCTTGGTTTTCATCATTACCTCTGCCTGATGAACATTCTGGAGAGACTTTGCCTTCTCCATGATTCTACCCACCACCATCCCGAATTAGAGGAGTCAGGCTACTTACCCTGGTGCCTGCCTACTCCTCATGAGGTTAGTTAGCTGCCTTCGGATCATTTATTCCTGAACAAATGGCATTTAAACTTCTGCTAGGCGTTTTAGCTTTCATTAACTCGTGATTTGTTTAATCCGTTCACACAGAGAAGCCCTTTATCCCTGCTTTGCACCTTGGCTGATCCAGCTGAACAGAATGTGTAGCGTGTTCCTCCCACACAACTATGGAAATGGGACTTTGCTTTTGAAAAAGAGTCTCATTACTTTGCCTTGCCGAGTTGGGTATGACATAATCTACTTTAAGCCATTGAAGTCGTTGAGGTTAAATAATCTTTACAAGTGATCAGAGTCCAAGAGTCAATTGAAAGAATTTCAGGTATTTTAAATTCTCTCTCTCCTGGGAAGCTAAACCTGTAGGAGATATTCCAAAGGTGACATTTAAAATGGGAAATGCGTCACTCTGATCTTTCTCTCCGGTCTAGAATTTTGAGCTGATAAGAAAGGTCACTTCTATGAGAAGGGAGAACTATTAAAAAGCAATTACAGTCTTGCTGTCGGCCTTTGATTTTTAGCCTTAGAAATGCCGAGAGCCCCTAGAATTTAAAGTGTAATCAAAATAGAATTTCCTCCACAGACTTTTTACAGTTATACTGAGAAGTGAATGCAAGAATCAAGACTACGTATTGCCTCAACCACTGACTCTTTTGTAAGATCCCTAAAAGAAAATTTTCATTGAATAATATGAATAACTTTTAAGAGAGATTTAAATAGTATGGGATATAACTTTTCAGAAAAAAATGTGAAAAATACTTTCTTGTCAAAGATATTTTTTGCATATGTATTGAGCTCTCAAGGGTACTAAACCCAACCAATGGTTTACAACTTTGTTCTTGAGGCATTTCTTTTATCCTGATCATGGATAGAATGACCATGGTAGGGATGGGGAAGGGACCATCATTTCCTCAGTAGCTTTCTGGCTTCTCTTAGTCTCCTCCAGCTTCTTTGACCTAGAGGACAGATACCTTAGAGGAAAGAGGAAGAATATGTGGGTGGGTCATGTGATAGAAGGACTGTAGGATAGGTCCTGGACAAGCATGTCTCATGGGCAGAGAGGTGGAGGATAGGGTAGTCTTCCAGCATGAATGAGCCCACAGGATGTGTAGACAAAGAAGCATATGAACATGGGGATCCCTCTAAGAAAGGAGTTGACTGTTTCATTACGTGTACACCATACTGGCCCAATCTAAGATGGCTGTCTACTTACTTGGCAACATTCTCTTCTGAGACCACTATTATATATGTGGCCTCTCATTGACTGAGTGGTGACATGTGACCTTATAGTTCATTACAGGGAATTGACTTATGTCAATAGAGGTCTAATAAGTCCCAAGGCCTGTAGGACAAGTTGGCAAGCCGAGCACCTAGGACATCTGCTAGGTATTCTTCAGGGCTGAGTCCAAAGTCTGAGAACCCATGGTAGAGTACTACTCTGAAGGTTGGCAGACTTGAGATCCAGGAGGCCGTGGTGTAGCCATCCACGTTCAAAAGCAGAAAAACTCCAGTGTTCCTGTTAGAAGGCAGAAGAGACTCTTTCTCATTGGTGACAAGAGCTGCCAATCTTTGTTCAAGTCAGGTTTTCAGTGATTGGAAGAGGCCAACATCTGGGCGGGCAACATGCCTCTCTCAGCCTACTAGGTTAATCAGGGGCAGGTGGGCGAGTGAAAGCCCGGGTTGTTGGTCCAGTTGTTTCCCCTAACAACTGGTTCCCATGCAGTGTATTTCCTTTGTAATGTAAGTTCTCTCTTGATAGTTTGTCATTTTTCAATATTGTAGCTTCTCCTCTGAGTGCTTCACGTCTCCAGCTTCAGCTTCAACGTTACGCTAACATTTTTCTCATCCACTTAGGTTGATAGACGATAAAGAACATGTATTCTTATTTCGTACATGCAAACAGTCTGAGCAGCATAAACAAGTCTGTTTTGTCACCTCTGTGCAGAATAACGCTTGCTTGGCTTACCCAGATATGAGGTTGTTAGTGTGATATCAAATGAGACTGAGACCACTCCTGGCTGGTGAAGACCTCCCAGTCCACCCTGGCATGGGCTCACAAGTAGACACTGAATCCTCTTGGGGAGGGGATATTTTATTTTAAAATAAAATATCAGTAACCAGTATTTTATTCCTTATAACATCGGAGATAAGAAATATGATATTTTAAAGTCAAAATTCTATAAAAACTAGAAAGTCTAATTAAAAACAATAGATCTATTTGGGGTCTTGAATCCACAGAAAATAAAATAGACGGGGTCTGATATTCAGTAGCAGGATGGAGACTGTCAAAGAGGGGGTGGCTACAGTGCTTTTGACTATGCTCTGTGAGGAGATTGCCTGGTAATATTAAGGAAAGGCACCTCAAAAGAAGATGAATTAATAGAGCCAGCTGCAGAAGCAAAAAGTAAAAGAAAATGTTAAATTGAAATATTTATTTATTTTATGTCTATGCATACACCATTGCTGTCCTCAGACATCAGAAGAGGGCATCGGATCCCATTACAGATGGTCGTGAGCCACCATGTGGTTGCTGGGAATTGAACTCAGGACCTCTGGAAGAGCAGTCAGCGCTCTTAACCGCTGAGCCATCTCTCCAGCCCCCACTCATTCCTTTTCCACTTGCTTGTTTTGTGGTCAGCCTCTCTGGTCACCTTCCTTGGAGCTTTATTTGTTAGGATTTACCTCAAAGGGCATTAATAACAAAGTTGAAAACATTAAAATATTTTTCTGTAAAATTTAATTTTTTTTATTGTGTGTGTGGGTTCCAGTGTGGGGTGCATGTGAAGGTCGGGGGAGAACCGTGGGGAGTTGGTTCTACCTCTACCTTGGGCTCCGTATCAAACTCAAGGGTTGGGTTTATGAGGCCAGTGCTTTTACCCACTGAACCAGCTCACTGTCCCTTTGTCAACATTTTTGTGGAGAAATGCTATCATATACACAGATATGCATAGACTTACGCTCAATTTTTAAATCGTACGGATGGGAATCCATACCACAGTTATTCTGTAAACTAAGAAGGCCTTGATTTTTTTTTTAACTTGACTTTTTCCCATATCCTATGTATTTTTTCCCTCAGTCTACTTTGTTCTGGAAGGTTCTCTGTATTGTACTGTGTGGGTGAAATATAATACTGGTCATCTTATGCTTGTCTCAAGATATACGTACCCAGCGCTGTGCTGGCAGGGGCTTGTTCTAGTTACAGGCTAGGGAAACTATAGAGGGTCTGTGTGAAATTTCTTGTACACATGTCTGGCATGCACACTTGTGTCTCTGTGATGTAGCTAGTAGTGTAGTCACTGGCTCATGTCTACATATATCTTAGCTCTGTGAGATAATGCCAGACATTCCCATAGTGGTGCTGATGACTGACATGCCTGCCTCAGCTGGAGATCTCTCAGCCCCCCATTCTCAATGTCTTCAAACTTGAGTCTTTTTGAGGATGTGATAAGCGAAAAATATATGTCTTTAAAACCATGTTCCCCTAATAATTAAGAAAATCAAACACTTTTTGTCTGCGTGATGGAAATTTAAACATCGTCTTTCATAATTTTTTTTTGAGTTTTTTTTTTCTTTTTTTTAAATCCAGTTTTGGGCTGTATTCTGTGTTAGTTATTCGTGGAATCCCTTCATCTGTTTGCTAATTTGCCTTTTTACTCTTTATAACACATTTTAAAGTCACCTAGGCTTTTAGATTTTAATGTGGTCCAGTTCGTCATAATTTACATCTTATGGGCACTTTAAAAAACCCAGGCTGGAAAGACAGCGGTGCAGATCTGCTCTGTCCCCAGGTGCCCAGCTACCCTGTGCAAGCTGGATAGTCTACACTCTAGTTTCATAAGCAGATGTTTACTGTTGACTTACCCTGTTCTGTTGGGGTTGAGTGTAGGGACCCACAGGCTAGGTGAACACCACCACTGGGCCATATTCCCTGTCCCACCCCACTGTGTTGTTTCAAATACACACTAATTGTTCATACTTCCATGTGTCTGGAAAGTACTTTGTAGACCACCAGTATTTCTTGGGTAACGAGTTCTATTATCTGAAAATTCTCATCCATTTCCTTTCATGAAGCTGTGTTCACTGATGTTGGCAGCCAGTCCCTTCCCTCTAGGGATCAGATTAGTTTCATACAGGACACTGTAAGACATTTTCCTTGTATGTAAACTGACGAAGACCGTAATATTGCCTAAAGCAGAAAGCAGCTGCTTAAATTCTAGTTGAGAATTCACGTAAGTATAGCAGAGTTGGTCTTCACTGAGCATTTGGAGCTATCCATTTTGTCAGTTTGACAATAAGGCAGCCACTAATTTCTTTGGAATCTTTTCCTTCTTCCCACAGGTCCCTCATGTCTATGATCCGGAAGCGATCCCACCCCAGTGGCAGTAGTGCTAAGAAAGAAAAGGCAACTCAGCCAGAGTCAAGTAAGCTTCATATCTCCGGTTTCCCTCAAGCGGGTGATGGTGGGCAGCTTGTCAGTAACTACCATGTTTGCTGAGCTCTTTGAACAGATTGTTTGAACCTGTAAAAAAAACCAACCATCGGAAGGATGGGCATTGACTTCTGTCTTAGTTAGGGTTTTACTGCTGTGAACAGACTCTTAAAGTCTTATAAGAACAACATTTAATTGGGGCTGGCTTACAGGTTCAGAGTCTGCTATCATCAAAGCAGGAACATGACAGCACCCAGGCAGGCATGGTGCAGGAGGAGCTGAGAGTTCTCCATCTTCATCGGAAGGCTGCTAGGAGAAGACTGGCTTCCAGACAGCTAGGGTGAGGGTCTTAAAGCCCACGCCCACAGTGACATGCCTACTCCAGCAAGGCCACAGCCATTCCAACAGGGCCATGCCTTCTAGTAGTGCCACTCCCTGGGCTGAGCATACATGAACCATCACAGCTGCCTACAGCTTATTGTCTAGAGTAGATCAAGGAGAGTGTACTAAGAACTACGCTTTCTCTGGGAATGGTCATTTGGGACATGATGGAGAGGGAGTAATCCCAAAGGAGACTTGGAGAAAGACTTCTTATCAGTGTCAAGGGGTTTGGGATCTTACCAATACCTTATCAGCTGTACACTACTACAGTGTCACATGCTGAACAGACAAGATCCTAAAGTCACATTCTAGTGTAGTTAGACATGGTGTAAACAAGTGACCATCCACATAAATGTGACAGCATTTAATGCAACGTTTGGGAAATACTAAAGGAATCTGTGATGGCGGACTGCTGGTGTCATTAGTCAGCATTCAAGTTGATTTGGAGCATCAGTGACAGGGGTGGGGGATGGGAGGTAGGGCTTTGGGGTGAAAGATGTCCAGACAGCATAGTGATGTGTTCAGAGGTCCAAAGCAGGGAAGGAGCTTCCTGTATCAGAAAACCTAAAGACTATTCTGCTTTGACTCAGGAGCTAGGGAAGAGGGCTGAGAGCCAGGTTCTCAAAGCAGTGGTCAAGATGCTGATGCTTCTCCTCAGAATAGAAATTTGAAGTGAAAATGCAGTGAGATTCATTCTCTATAACAGTCACTCTGCCTGAAGTTTGGGGAGAGCAAAGAATGGGGAAGGGAAAGCCAGGCGAGCAGGCAGGCAGGCAGGTGGGCAGGCAGGCAAGCAGGCAGGCAAGGATGGCAGGCAGGCATGGCAGGCAGGCATGGCAGAGGACTGTCAATGCCTTAGACTAGGAGACTCGGACCGGGTGATGGCTGTCCAGACAGAGAGACGCTTGGATTCATGAACTAATTAACTAGTGATCTAGCTAGGGAGGTAGGTCTAGAGGAGCAAGTGAAGAAATGGGCTGGAGACACCGGTGGCTGGTTCAGAGTCCATGCACAGAGCTCACAAGGTAGCAGCCATGAGAGCACCCCCTGGAACTGGGTTAAATCTTGATCTGTCCTGCCTCACAATGTTGAACTCAAATTAGAACCAACAAGGTTGCTCAGCACCTGTTACAAAGCTCTCCTGAACTTGCAAGCTGCAAATCCAGTTTCTTTTGGACCCCTCCTGCTTGCCTTCTCCCATCTAGCCATCATTAGCAGTGTGACATTCTGAGGTTGTCCTAGGTGTCCTAATTGTGTCCCTTGAGGTCTTAGGACGTGTCTGTCTGTGCATCGCACGGTGTCAGTCTGGAACCAACATCTGCACTGTGCTCACCAACAGCCCTCTGATTTTGCTTCCTCCTTGTTCCTCATGTGCCTGGATCACTAACTCCATCCTGGTAAACACTGGCTCCTGTGTGGCCATATTCTATGGCTTCTGTAGCCAGAGCCTCAGCAAGATGCTCTTGGGATTCTACATCCTCCATGCTCCCAGGCTCCTCCTCTCCCCTGACCTACTCATTAATATTCATAACACAGGTGGCTCATTAGCCTCTTCTTGTTTGATTTCTGTTGCTGTGATAAACAAACAAACACCCCAAAACCACTGGCCAAATGCAATATAGTGGGAGGGACATGTTTATTGAATGTATAGTCTACTATTGAGGGGAGTCAGGAGACAAACTCAAGTGGGAGCTTTCCGTGGAGGAAAGCCTTTTGCTGGCTCACCGGTTTATACTTAAGTAGCTGTATTCTAGCTCTTCTGGCCTGGAACCCACAGAGATCCACCTGCCTCTGCCTCCCAAGTGCTGGGAATACCACTTTGGCTTAAGTGGCTTTCTTCTACACCCCAGGACCACCCACCAGCCCAGGGAATGGTTCCAGCCACAGTGGACCAGGCCCTCCTGTGTCAATTAATAATCCAGACAATGTACCACAGGCTAATCTGATCTGGGTCATTAGTTGAGACTCCCTTCTCAGGCAGCGCTAGGTTGTGTCCAGTTGGCAGTTAAAGCTAAGTTTTATCTGTGTTGCTATGGTACTTCACAGTCCGTGGCTTAAGGATTGATTGGCCCATTCCTAGCTCCTGAGTCAGTCTGCCTTCTGAGCAAGGTGAGTAAGTGTGCGTGTGTGTGTGTGTGTGTGTGTGTGAGTCATGGTGGTCTGCATATGCATGGACGCAGGTGTGCAGGCCTATGTATTCGCAGAGGCCAGAGGAAATCATCAGGTGTTCTGCTACGTCACCCCGTACACTGTTGAGACAGCGTCTCTTATTGAGCCTAGAGCTAGATTGGCACTCAGCAAGCCCCTTCGATCCTCCTTTCTCTGTCCAACACAGTACTGGGGTCACAGACATTCTCACCCATACTGGTTTTTTTGTACATGGATTCCAGGGATTTGAACTCAATTCCTCATGCATTCTTACCTACTAAGAGGTAATCCTGTAGTCAAGAAATGTCCTTAAATTTATAATCCATAGGTCAATTCTAAACTGACTCAAACATAATGTACCCGTTTGGTAGTTCTTTTAACGTCATGATGACGAAGGCTTGGTTTTTAAGACCTTCTCAAAAAACAAAAAAATAGCAAAACAAGGAAGCAAAAAGAAACTTCATTTCTTCCTGGTAATAACCAGAGATTTTCTTGAGTAACAAGGTGATGGTTTCTTCTGTGGGTCGGTCTCTCTCTCTCTCTCTCCTTTCAAGATCTAACTTATTTTCCAAGTGGGTCTAAAAATTTAAGCCCCAATTAATTACACGTAGCATTCTGATCCAAGACTGACCTTGAAGCTCTAAGTCAACGAACCTTTGGTTTTATTTTGTTTTTTCTTCTTCCCGTGGCCATTCGGTAACATTAGACTTGTTGCCCTCATTAGCCTCTTTCTCTAATCTCCAGCATCCTGCATATCTCCATTGTCCCCCTGATTACATGCTTTTGTGAGACAATTACCAACTGCGAGATTGCAGAAGGAATTACAAAACATACCGAGAGCGAGTGCTCCGTAGGTGACTCGTGCTGGTTTATTAGAACCGATTAATAGTTCAGAAGTTCATATAGATTGCTTTTTTGCCATTTCAAAAACAGGTCGGTGAGAGGAAGAAAGCCTGTGCGCCTAGCTTAGCGTTGCCCTTGTGTTGCGCCTGAGTAGGGACTCTGAGAAGAGTGATTTCTTTTCCTTAAGACCAATTAAGCCTTTATATTTGGGGGAAAAAAGGCTGAGAAATTAAAGCCTGGTTTATAATCTGTGCACAATACAGATAGTGGCACTTCTCTGAATTATCACCATGATTCTGGCAAGCAAATATAAGGAACTACTTTAAATTCCTGCTGGTAGATGCTGTCGCAGATTTGAATGGTGTGGCCCGTAATTCTCCATCTGTCTGCCTTAATTAGTTTCTGTATGGCGTATTTAATTGGGTGGCAGTCACTCCTTGCAGAGTGCTAATCTGTTTGTAGGCAGTGTTCCCTTCGCCATGAGGCTCTTCCTAGTCTCATTCAAAATGGCAGCCCTTCTGAAAAACAAAACAAAACCAAGGGGGGTGGGGGAGAAAGGTGCTTTAAAACTGGTCTTTAAGTTCCAGGGACTAAACCACATCTCATGCCAGGTGCTTATGTACAAGAACTAGCTTTTTTTTAAATCCCCTTTTGAGCAGGGCCAGGAACTCATGTGTATGTACAGATATTTGGGCGGCAAGGGAGATAGTGAATGAGTGAGTGAATTTCTTGTTTGCCCCTTGTAGATATTTGTGAGCCATCAGAACAAGTTCCCACCCCCAAATTCTATTTAAGGGCACATCATTGATCAACCCAAAGCATCGGACATTTGTTTTCTCTGTTTCTTTTTCCAACATGTTTCATTTGTTGGTGAATTCTAACTTGGGTATTTGTGTTTCCTATATTGCGTTATGTGGTGTTTGATACTGATTGTCGACTCCACAAGATCTAGAATCATCCAGGAGACAAACCTCTGGGCATACCCATGATGAAGTTTCTGGATTAGGTTAGTGGAAGTGAGAAGATCCACTCTAAATGTGGGCAGTGATTGCAGGCCCTGGCTCTGGGCTGAATAAGTACACAAGCACCTATCCTCAGCTGGCGCCTCATGCCCCTGCAGCCTGACTCCCCATGTGATGGATTTACTCTTGTACTGAGCTAAAACAAACTCTGCCTTCCTTAGGTGGCTTTTTTTTTTTTTTTTTTCATTGTTGCAACATTGAGGAGAGTAACAAAAAAGTAACTGAGACACCTGTGGACAGATGACTCTTGGATCGGAATCATGTTCTACATTGAGACATTTTAATTCTTAGTTTTTTAATTCTTAGTCTTTGAGGACAGAATTGTCTTTGAAGTCATATTATACTTATGAGTAGCCATTTGGTGCTACAGAGGTGAGGATAATAGAAACTTGTAAATTCTGGTCTTCTCTTAGGGATTCAGTTCCATGAGAAGTCTCCTCAGGAAAGAAGCCATGAGTTAGGCCTGAAATTAGCACTAATTAATTTTGGGTATACTGTGGTCCCCTTCATTTCGAAGGCAGCCTTTGTGGGCTTAGCTATCTCTCCCCAAAAGTACAGACATCATATCTGTTTAAAGCGAGAGTTCAGCACTCATCAGACAGAGAGTCTGCCATGCAGCCTAGGACTCAGTGGGCACTTAGCTTCCGTGTATCAGCTGGAGTGAGTTCACTAGGACTAGTGCAGGTCTAGAAACACATTAATGGTGACATGTTCCAAAGTGGTTCCACACTTTGGCCAAGAAATTCTTTGAGAAAAACCATATTTGATTTTGGTCAACAGGTTTAACTCATTTGTAATCCATGGCTGTACGTGCAGCAAGCAAGAAAAATCAGACACTAGGGGCTGAGGAGGTGGCTTAGTCAAGAATGCTCACTCAAGAAGCATGAGGAACTGAGTTCAAATCCATTGAAAAGACTTTTGTTTTTCATGCCTCTAGCCTCAGCATTTGGGGACAGAGGTAGGTGGGTTCCAAGAGCCACCTGGCTGGCCTTGCCAAAACAGCTTCGAATTCACTGAGAGACCCTGTCTCAAGTCAATAAGGCAGAGAACAGTATAAGAAGACACCTGATCTCCACATGTGTGCAACACACACACACCACACACACACACACACACACACCACACGCACACACACACACACCACACACACACACATACACACACACCACACACACATACACACACACCACACACACACACCACACGCACACACACACCACACACACACACATACACACACACCACACACACACATACACACACACACACCACACACACACACACCACACACCACACACACACACACCACCATACACACACACACACACACCACACACACACACCACACGCACACATATGCACGCCACACACACATACACACACACCACACACACTGGACAATAGGTGGTTTTGTTTTATCGTACATTGTAGATAAGCACTTTGCTCCTGAGTCACACCCCAACCCCTGAAAGCTGAAGTTTATAATCATACTTAATGGTTTCATTTCAGTCATTGCTAGATGCATATTTGTTATTTTTAAAACATGGATAGTTTAAATAGACTTGAAAAAAAGGTTTTCTTAAAGTTTCCTATTTACACAATTCCTAAACAAAACGTGGTATTAAAAACAGGTTTGCCTTCTTGCTGTTCATCTCTTGACTGGACTTGATTCTCATAAAGAAGAGATCTCTTTGATCCCCCCTTTTGGATAGGCTTTGGTCTGCTTTCTTTGACATACAGGATGTAATAACTTAAAAACAAATCTTTGAGGCAAAGATGGATGATTTGGGAAAGATACAGAGGCTGGAAAGATGGCTTAGTGGGTAAAAACACTTGGCATAAAGACGGAGGTTCAAATCCCCCAGCAACCCCTTGAAAAACAGTGCTTAGCTACACAAAGGTGCAGGAGGAGGAGGAGACAGTGCTGGGGCTTGCAGGCCACCAGCCTAGCCCCAGGTTTAGTGAGAGACCATGTCTCAAAGGAATAATGTGGAGATAAATGAAACATGACACTCAGTGTGCTCCTATGGTCTCTGTACACGTATACAGAGGCATCAAACAACACACGCACAGGAGGGAGAGAGAGGAGGGAGAGACCTGGAGATATCCATCGCTCCAAGTTTATTCTTGTATTATGTTTCTCATGTGTGAGATGATAATGATTCCACGCTCCAAACTCAACTTTGATTGTTATAATTCTAAGTGTCCTGATTAGAAATTTTTTTTAAAAATACATCATTTGGAACATTGCCACCAGAGTAGCTATCACCCATAGTGAATTATTGTTGTTCTGCCACCGCCTGAAAAAACAACTTCTGTTAGTCACATAGCACAATGTCACCAGCAAGAAGAATTCACCAGTTTCTTGTGTCCTAGGATGATTTCTGTCTGTGTTCTTCACACAGCTGAGGAAGTCACAGACCTGAAGAGGCAAGCAGTGGAAGAGATGATGGACAGAATTAAGAAGGGAGTTCATCTTAGACCAGTGAACCAGACAGCCAGACCCAAGGCAAAGGTATGTGCAGCTGTGCACTCTCCTCTCAGCTCTGTGTGTGTGTGTGTGTGTGTGTGTGTGTGTGTGTGTGTAGTTATGGGTATTTTGCCTGCATGTATGTCTGTACTGCATTCATATCTGCTATCCAAAGAGGGTCAGAAGAGGGCATCAGATTCCTTGGACTTGGAGTTATAGGTAGTTTCCAGCTGCCAAGTGGGTGCTGGAAGTCAAACCCTGGTCCTCTGAAAGAGCATCCAGTTCTCGCTCTCTCTTCCTCTCCCCCCCCCCCCCCCCCCCCCCCCGTCCTCCTCCTTTTCTATGTAAAAGTTTGGAATTTGATGGAAGCTACATAAGGACTGACTGCCAGGCTTAGAAGGTAATGTGTCCAAGAAGTTTTGGGTTCTGTATGAGGCTGTTTTGAGTGAGCTCTGTGACTGTGGGTGAGCCTGAGCTGGTTTGGAAACTCATGTATGTTATTGCCTGGTGTCATCTCTTCCAGAGGGACGTTGATGAGAGTCACAATGTCAGACAACTGACAGTTGCTATTCCCTCTCTTTTCTTTGATCCCTTGTTCTCCTGTGGGTTTCTGAGTATCTGCTCTGTGTCAAAGACTATTGTGGGCACTGGAGGTAAAGCCATAAGGGACATGGACATGCCTCCCTGAGACTTCAGTTTGTGTGTAGGGGGAAAACCACATGGTAATAGTGGAAGAGACCCAGCAGCAGACTAAGCTGGTTTGCCTGCATACCAGGCAGTTGCATCCTAAGTAGCACAGTGAGGGGATCCATGCTGGGCGCTCACACAGGCCTCCCCCCTCCTTGTGTCTATCACATTCAAACAGGCCCAATAACAGTTTTTGAGATTTCTCTTGAAAAAAATATATCCTTTCTTTCCTCACTCCTAAAGAGATGTGGGCAGCCTTCTATTCCTTCTTTGTTCAACATACTCCATGGCTTGCTTCTGTTTTTCTTTGAAGACCGCTCCTCTTTTGTGAGTGAGCGAGTGTGGGCATGAACACACACATCTGTGCCTTTGTGTCTGTGCTGGTTCATGCAGATACATCCATGTCTGTGCTGTGCATGTTCATGTGTGTGGGGAGAGGCTAGGGAAACCTGAGGAGTCGCCCCTCGGGATGACGCCCCTCGGGATGACTCTTGCCTCCCTCACTGGTCTGGAGTCAGCTGACCAGGCCAGGCTGGCTGGCTGGTGAACCCCAGGGGTTTTTTATATTTCTACCTCTTCAGGGCTGGGATTATAAGCCTAAACCACTGCACCAAACTCTTTTCAAATGAGTTCAAATCCAAGTCCATGTGTTGGCAAGAAGTAATTTACCGGTGAAGCCTTCTCCTCAGCCACTCCTGTGGGATAAGAACTGAATAGACGTTCTGAGGTACCTCTAAAGTTGCCACTTGGCAAGCAGCAGGCAAGACAGAAGAAGGAAGTCTTCTTTCACATCTAGGCAGACTGGAATTTCAGCCGACGGTGCCTCCTAGGTGTGAGCCAGTGTGGAAGCAGGGTTTTAACTGGGGAGGAAGAGGTAGAAGGAAGCGGGGTAGAGAAATCCTGTAATAGTTTAGGTGCTGCAGCCGGCCAGTTCCTACTGTGTGTGACTCGATGAGGCTGTTGTAAGCATCAACTGAAATGAAAAATGAAAGCCACCTTTCGAAGAAAATATTTTCCTGTCTTTTACATCCCAACCATTATGGAAATAATAAGTGAGAGCAAACTATTTCTAGAGAAAAAAAATATAGTATCATAATAAAACCAAATTAGAGTAAAAGCTGTTGAGCTTGCTGTGATGGCTCATGTCTGCAATCCCAGCTTGGGAGGCCAGGGAAGGAATACCATGGGCAGGAAGCCAGCCTGGGAGAGACTCTGTCTCACAAACAACCAACAGCAGCAACCTATTAACAGCATCTTAAAGCAACAGGTGCTCTGTGTTTGCTCTCAGCCTCAGGACATCCCTTCTACTTTCTTCTCTTGCAACAACTGGTCCTTATTTCATATAAGCTCAAAATCTGAAATACACCCCAGCGAGGATCCCTGAGCAGCTGGGCTAGTCACTGGCTGCCATCATACTGTGTCGGTACAGCACTGAGTGACCAGGCCAGTAACTTCTGCTATCCATGGTCAGTGTGCACTTGAATCCAAACCTCTTCCCCAGGATCACAAGTCCAGAATGTCACAGTCTGATAGTGTGTGATCCAGTCTCCAGAAGGCTTCAGCAGGCAGGACTATACAGGTGCATAGCAGCTCTTTTGACTGTGCCTTTAGTTAGAGCATTGGTACAAAAGACATGGTTGTCATGTCAGTTTTTCTAAGAGCTAAGCCTGTATTGTGGATAATTATTTGCTGGCCTATTTTCCAAATCTCTTGATATTCCAGGTAGGTAGAACCTGCCTGGTTAGAGTTGGTATCTCGGCGCTTATGTCTGATACTGAGGGAATTCTCATTTTTTCAGAAACCTGGGCTGGGGAGGTTGAACACACTAGCCTGGTTTTGTCTTTATCTTTGAAAAATGGAAATGGGATCATTTTAAAAAAAAAAAACAAACAAATTTATTTATCACATTTGCCTGTGTGTGCATGCATGCATGTGTGCTTGTGCGTGGGTGTGGACAGAGTCAGAGGACAGCTTGGGGGACTCAGTTCTTTCCTTTCACTCAGAATGGGACCCCCAGGTTGTCAGGCTTGAAGGCCCCTGCAGCCAGGGGCAATAACATTCTCTGTTGGTGTCCTTTCTTCCTGATGTGGTCCTACTGGGAACGGCCTCTCCTGTCTGTGGTCAGCCTTTCTGGAACTGAGAGAGCCATAGGAGTTCTTTACCCAGCACCTGTTTTTGTTTTTGTTTTTGTTTTTTTCCTCTCACAGTTCTCCAGCCCACCTTCCTTTGCTGGCAGAAGTCTAAGCTATGTCAAAGAACAGCTTGCTTCTAAAACGTCTAATGATTTGGATCCAAATCTTTAAAATCCCGTATTTTCTTCTGTAGATATGATGATACCCACAGGGCAACTCACTATTTAGAAGAAGGTGGCTGGAGTCCTTTTGCTTTAAATACACCTTCTAAGGTTTTATTCGGTGGCCTCTGGAAGCATTGAAATGACTAATGTTTTCCTCCAAATCTCAAGTGAAAAGAAAAACCAAAAACCAAAAAACCCAACAACAAAACTGATTGTGAAGCCTAGAGCTAGTCAGGGAGATGGCTTGTGAGGGAGGGTGCTTGCTGTGCAGGCTCGAGGAGTGCTGTGTGTAGAAAAAGATTAGGAGAGAAGGAAGAGGGTTTGGAGGAGGTGTAGTCAGGTGTGGGGGAAGGGTGAGCCTCCTGGGTCCATGCAGAGGCATCCCTTCCCCCTGAGGGACCAGCCGCAGTATGATACAGAATAGAGTTTATTCAAGGCATGGGGAGGGGAGTTGAGGGGGGAGGAAAGAGAGAGAGACAGACAGAGAGAGAGAGAGAGACAGAGAGAGACAGAGACACAGACAGAGAGACAGAGAGACAGAGAGAGACAGGGACAGACCAGGCGGCCATGAGCATAAGAGAAAAGGCAGAGGGGAATGGGGAGGGGCGAAGGGGCGGAAGGACAGAGCAGGGAGCAAGAAGGCAAGAGCAAGAGAAAGCAGAGGAGGCGAGCAGCCCCTTTTATAGTGAGTCAGGCATACCTGGCTGTTGCCAGGTAACTGGGGAGTGGATCTTAGACAAAATGCTAACAAGGAGGACCTGGGTTCAGGTCCCCAGCACCCAGCTGAGCATGGCTACACATGTCTAAAATGCAGTACCTGCACAGGGTTGGGGAGGGGGATGGGAGTGGAGCAGATATAGGGGGGTCAGGGGGGCTTGCTGACTGTCAGCATCTCCAAAAATCACCAAGCTCCAGGTTTGGTGAGAGGCCTGTCTCATGAGAGCAAGGTACAGAATGATGAAGGATGAAGGACATTTGCATCTTCCTCCATGCCCATGGTGTGTGTACTTGTGCACAGCGTGAACGTATGCACAACCCTCCCACCTCCATAAGGCTCTCCAACAACTTAGCACATAAAAGTCTTTATATGGGGCCAGCAGGATGGCTTAGTGCCTAAATGAACTTGCTACCAAGCCTGGGACTCCAGGGGTGGAAGAAAAATCTCACAGGTGGTTCTCCCCCATCACACACACTTAATTGATAAAATTTTTAAAAAATATTTCCTATTTTAAAACCAAATCACACAGTAATTTCTTCTTCTTTTTTTCTTTTGAATTACAGCCAGACTCTCTAAAGGGCTCAGAAAGTGCGGTGGATGAGCTGAAGGGAATCCTGGTAAGAGCCACTGCTGTCTGTGTTCTGGGGAAGCAGAAGACTATTTCCTCCTCTGACTTTTCATGAATAGTTGTTTTGGACATGTTTTATGTCAACTGTTAGGCTCATTTCTTTGCACCATGGCTACCTCCAGCACATGTGTCAAATGCCTGGTTGTTGCCTGTTCTACAAGGGTGACCACACACTCAGCAAGTCCGTGTTTGCTATGAGAGTACTCCAGTCCCACAGTATAGCAGGAAGCTCAGGGCTCTGCCCTTGTGAGGGAGGAAAGTAGAATTCCAGTACCTACATGTAAATCTGAGTTTACAGCCAAATATAATGAATGGTCTAGTGTCAGGAGCTGCGGGTTCCCTTCTGGTTTTCCCATATGCAGCCCTGACTGGCTTGGAATTTGAAATGTTCTTCCTACCTTTGCCTACCAAGGACGAGGGTTATAGGTATGCACTATTACAGCCATTTTATATGGTGCTGGGGGTCCGTCCAAAGGCTTCAAGCCTACTAGGCAAGCACTGGATCAGCCAATCTCCGTTTCCAGCTCCATGAAAGTCTTTATGTCACCAAGTTCATTCTCTTAAAGTACTTCCTGCCTGCTGGGAAACATGTCTTCTGCCGACCTCTAGCCCTGTATCTCTTTTGCAAGCAGGAGCTGGGGCCAATAGAAACACTCCTGACTAGCCTCTCCAACAGTCTCATGGGAAGTGCTTCAGACTGAGCTCTATTTCAGACCCCATTCCTGCCTGACCCTAGTTATTATGCACAGTTAGTCAACAAACATGGGGCAGAGGTGCAGAAATAATCCCTCCCCTGTTTATTGTTGCTGTGCTAATTAAGCATCACGTGTAGACATCCACATAATGACAGTAAACAACATTATTTTCATCAAGAATGACTTTTAAACAGTAGACTTCACAGAATGGCTTAATTAGTTTGCTTTAGTTTTAAGTGAGTGGGATTAGCCCTGAAGAGTGGTGTATCACTGGCTAACAGTGGTGGTCTACCTACAGAATCAAGGATTAGACGGCCCCTGACAAAGGACTTGGCTCTTGCCTTACGGATCACGGATCCTATGATGGAAGATTTTGTCATCCAGGGCTCTGCCCCTGTGACAGCCCCTTTTGTTGCTTCTTTGAGTGCTAATTCCTGTGGTTGAAGAAGTCCCTGGGTCCTTAGGAGAGGGAAGAGCAGCTCTGCTGTCTAAGAGTCAACTAGACTCAGTTTGACTTGTTAAAAATTTGATTTATTAAGAAAATTGGATAATACTTGATCATGCAAAAAATTATGTCAATGGCAGTGCTGGATGGTAGCAAGTTTAATGAAGGTAGTATTATCATGTGTGTGTGCATGCGCACGTGTGCTTGTGTGCATGCATGCGTGTGTGCACTACATACATGCTAAACTTGTGCTTGACCACCAGTCTGTATCCACAGCACAAATATTACTTTTCAGTATAATACCCACTACAGTTTTATATTACTTCATATAGATAGATTTGTGAGATTATTTATGATTTATGAAAACTGTTTTTAAGAGTTCTTTCATTCTTAGCTTTCTCTGCCTTTTCTGAGATTCACATATCAGTAGGAGTAATAATTCCAGAATTAATATTTCTTTGTATTAAGGTTTATTAAGGTTTTTGGTGTTTTGGTTTTTTTTCTTTTCTAAGTGTGGACCCCCGTGGCCCTGTCCCTGCTCTTCTTTGCCAAATGGCAACTCTCTTCTACCCTGGCAGGAGTTTGTTTGAGGAAGAAAGAAACCACATTCATTCTTTTGTGGGAGAAAGTGGGGCTCCAGCACAGTGTATTTCCAGGGCTCCCAGCTGTAGTCCACACTACAAGAATTATCAAAGTTAGTTCTAAGGAAATCACATGACACCATCCCAGTAACCACGACATGTGACAAAGCAGATGTTAAGAGTTACGGTGAGCCTCAAGCCTGTAGCAAGGTAGGAATGGAACAGCTATACCAGGTGGCACAGCGATAGGTGGTCTGATGTCCTGGAGTACAGAAAACAGGAACAACTTCATGGGGTCGTTTCTGCTAAAAATGACTGTAACCCATGGTGTAAACTTTGGGCTTTAGCGTAGTGAGAGACTTTAGATACAAACCCTGGCCCAGGAGAGCTGGAAACCTTACTGTATTTTTTTCTTTTGAGGTGTACGGTTTTCAAGCCAATTTTTAAAGCATCAGTATTAACTCATCTTTCCAAACTCACGTCACTTAATATTTCAAGCAGAACATTTTTGTATGTACAACATACATCAGGCATATCTTGTGTTCATATAGAACTTCTAAGGTTTAGGAAGTGGAGACTCTGGAGGCACATTGTCATTTAAAAGCTACCCTATGAACAGATACCAATGAACCCCCACATTTGCTCTGTATATTAAAGGGAAAGAAACCCCCTCGCAGTTCTCAACAGGTGCAGCAATGGCGGCCCAGTCTTTGACACCTGAAAGTTAGTGTGGTAACGTTTGTAACATTTGATTGAAAGTTAGTG
>JADRCH010000089.1:2113828-2156328 GCA_019843965.1 Rhynchomys soricoides
GTAACGTTTGTAACATTTGAAGCGCTTGGGAACTAAGAGCGTTGACTGCAATGGTGATTTGAATCAGTAGGATAACTTTGGGGTTTTGATCTAGATCTAAACCCAGGCGTATCTCTGACTTACTGTGGGACCCGACGGTCCTGAGCCTCACTGGGTTCCAGTTCCTTGTAAAGTCAAGTAGCTGTGTGTGTACCACATGGCTTCTGAGCCATCTTCTGACTGGTGCATTTTATGAATCCTAAAGAAAGTAAGATACAGAAGTCGAATAATCTCAAGAATAGATTACTCTATTACTACAGAATTAACAGATGATTCAGTTAAGGTAGAAGAATCGTAATTAGCCAAGCCCATCCTTGTCTCTTCTGAGCGTCCTACAGAACCCTCCGGTTCTCCACTTGCCAGCATCTCTAACTTTTACTCAATATTAGAGGCATCAACCACATCAGGGGGTGAGCAAACAAAAATGGGTGGGGGCAACTCACAGGTTAGAACTCAGAAAATAGATTCTTTGGCACCACAGCCAGAATTTGGGGGGAAATAAGGTTTATCCAAAGACAGAGCTGAAAGACCATACAAAAGATGACTTTAACAACAGTAGACAGCATGTCATTTCCTTTCCAGCAGCTTTTTCCATTGGGGGAAATCATACAGTGACCTTGAGAGTCAAACAATGTGACTGCTCTGTAAGTTATTTTCATGGTGAGCACTGTACAGTTTTTAAACAGCTGCTCACAAGCGATTCAAATGGTAAGTTTCCTAGAAGCTTAAATAGAAATGACATGAGGATGCTTGTTCTTCACATTCTTTTCAAGTGTGTGGAAAGTGGCCATTCATTCTCTTTAATTTCCAGGAACAATCATACCTTACTGTGTTTTCCATCAACAAATAGATAGAGACCTACAACCCAGTGAACCAAGTCATCTCACTTCTAAACTTAAATAAGCTGATAAATCACCCGTGTCATGTTCCTTCTGGATAGTTTACAAATCTTTGCAAAAAATGAAAAACAAAATGTCTCATTTCCAGGGGGAAAAGTGTCACATGCTGGAACAAAGTACCAGCAGCCTTCTTCAAGTATGTCAACTGATCAGGCAGACGGCAGCAAGGACAATCTCCTAACCTAGTTGGCCAGAGCCCTCCCCCTTCTATATCTTTAAGCAGGTGTGGTCTCTGCCTAAAGAAAACAAGAACATTGTAACAACTTTTCCTGTGTGAGATTTGTAACCTTCTGATTTTCAAAAGGAACGTTTTTGCTGTCTTATGGTCTAGGGAATTACCATTTCTAAACAACAGGACCCTGAGTATCCTTCCAGAAGCCCGAAGCTAGGAGAGAATAGGAGGAGTAAAAGCCCTTAGCAAGTTTACAAACCTTGGTGAACAAAAGCTGCTTCCAGTCCCAGATGGTTGTTGCTTATTTCCACTGACTAGATCTTGGGTCTCTTGATTGCCCCGTCCCCTCACTAATGGTACAGCTGAGGAGGAGCTCTTTAGAGAGATAGTGGGCTCTGGTCATGAAAGTATTGTTACCAGTAAGCTACATGCTCACCTCTAAGTGAGGAGCACATCACTGCTCTGTTCAGACACTCCTGTGGTAAAGGAGATAGGAAGTCATACACTTCAAGAAGGGCCTGGATGAGAAGCCATGGCATTGGTCTTTGTCTTCTTAGAAGCCAAGGCCAGTTTCAGGAGCCTATCTTGATTGCCTCTTGTTGCATACAGTGTCTTCTGGGCACTGAAAAGGCATACATCCATGTTCTCATCTGTCAGGATGATGGAAGTCAGTCCATCTCTGCAGGATCATGGTGTTCTTCTCCCACACTAATGCCAAGTTAGCTCAACCTGGTCCTTCTTTAGGTAGACCACTGGGAGCTCTTACGTTGTTTCTCGGGCATAGCATTGTACCCTAGTATGCAGCCAGGGGCATTTACTCAGTAACAAGACCACGCAGCTTCTTTTGCACCTGAGGACTTGTGCTCTGTAGTCTATTCTGCTGTATGAAGATGCTCTTCCAAGGTGAGTGGAACATACTCATTCTGTCCTTCGTGGATAGAAATCAACATCTGCATCACCAGTGGGCAAGTATCTCCCTAGGGCTGACCTGTGTAGTCATCTCCCTGGGAGATATTTGTCTCCACCATCAGCAACATCTTCTTGAAAAATCCAGTACTTTGTGTCGATGAGGCTGTGTGTGCAAGTTTGAGAAACTCACATAGATAGGTAAATATATAGATAGATAGATAGATAGAGATATGTACATCTGTATGTAATTTGTTTCTTAATTCTGTTTTGATTTTCACAATGTTTTATTGGTTTGCATTATCTGTTCTTTTGCATATTATATTAACCTGTTTTGTTTTTGTTTTAGGGGACACTTAACAAATCCACTAGTTCAAGAAGCTTAAAATCCCTTGGCCCTGAGAACAGTGAAACTGAGTTAGAGAGGATTTTACGTCGCAGAAAGCTGACTGCAGAAGCAGATAGCAGTAGTAAGCCTCTTTGAGCCCTCCACTGCCCTCTCCCCTTCCTCTAAGCCCCTTTAACATGAAATCGTCTTTCAAAAATTAGTATTAAATGTTTAACCTTTTTTCTTAATGTGAATGAGAAATCCTGGCTGGGTAGAGAGTGTCTGCAGTACCTCAGGAGATGCTTGCATAGTCATCAGCATCTTTATTTGTAGGTTACCAAGCATTTGTAGATCGGCCCTGTTCAGTGTGAGGTACCCCAGGACAAAGGCCCATGCAAAGACATGTGAGTGGGTTTTCTCACGCACATATTCCAAGTACTTTGATCATATTCCCTCTAATTACCCACTCTTCTCCCCTCCCCCTCACTGGTCTTCCTTTTTCCAGCTAGTCACCTTTCTAAGTTCATGAAGTTTTGTTTGTTTTTGTAGTTTGGGGACACACACACACACACACACACACACACGTTTTGTTATTGTATGCACAGGAGCATCTGTGAGGGTTAGTTACAGGAACTCGAGCAGTTTGCCAGTGGCTATATCACCCAAGGAAATGTCTCCTCCTTCCTTGTTACCTTTAGCTGACAATAGCTTCTTAGGGAAGGATGGACCTCAGGCCCTTCTCCCAGCAGGATGGATTTTGTCAACAATACAGCATCAGATGGAGGTTTGAGAGTTCCAGTCCCAGCCCGTGTTATCCACTGCTTGCCCTTAGACTATTATTCAGTTTTTCTGTGCTTCAGTTTCTTTGCTCATCTCTAATGAAGACAGGCATACGCCACAGCATTAGTGTCAAGTAAGGCAGTTCATCAAAAGTGCCCCCCTCACCCCTGCCTGGCATGGTTTGCAATTTGGGCGGGAATTACACATCAGTTACAAATACAGAGAGAGAAATCACCTTTTCTCTTCATGCCCAGTCTGTTCATGAATCTGCCGGTGA
This sequence comes from Rhynchomys soricoides, assembly GCA_019843965.1. Classification (NCBI taxonomy): domain Eukaryota; kingdom Metazoa; phylum Chordata; class Mammalia; order Rodentia; family Muridae; genus Rhynchomys; species Rhynchomys soricoides. The sequence goes on from JADRCH010000089.1 coordinate 2,117,230, forward strand.
CACCAGCTCTGCCACCAATTGTGAGCTCACCATTGTTGTTGGGTGCTGGAGCCACATCACTGTCCATGTATTGTGTCACAGTTGTGGATACAGTTGTGTGTGAGTTTGATCGTGGTATTTTATGAAGGTTGCCCCTTGGGAGCTAGCCATGAAGCTGGCTCGGAGAAATTATAGTAAGGGAGGGCTATTAATCAGCAACCAGAGATAATGGGCTGAGGTTTGGTAAGACTCACCTTGGTGAGAAACAGTCCATTGAAATGATCTGAGAAGTCATGTTGGCCAGCTTTAAGTTGCTAGAACTGTGTTTGTTTTAGACAAGGTCTTGCTATGTAGCCCAGGCTGGCCTTGAACTCATGCAACCTACTTGCATCAGCCTCTCCAGGGCTCGAATTCTTAGCTTGACCCACGCTGCTGGCTGAACTTTCTAGAATATTCATGATGGAATTGTGATGGTCAAGCTCTGCTTTACAGAGGGATTTACTAAGCTGAGTGATTCCTCAAATCAAACTTGGCCAGAGAAGCAGCTGAGCTCTTATGACAGACATATGAATGGTCTAAGGAGATGGTTAATTACTCCCTGAGTTCAGTCCTCAGAAACCACATTTTGAAATCCATGACTTGTAACCCAGTGATGGGGAGGTGGAGACAGCCAGGTGAGCCTTCAGAGTGAGCTCCAGGACAGTAAGAGACCTACCTCAAAACAAGAGGGACCACACTGACATAAACATATTCAGTTCTTAGTTTAGTTTGCAGATTCTACTGATAAATTCCACACAAGGACTCTTCCCACTAAGCAAACAACCTGACAGGAATATTAAAGATGTATTCTGAGAAATTTTTACTGTACTAACACCACTCAGCCACCTCCTCCTATCCACTTGGTGACTTGGTCCCTTGTGCCAGCCTTCCCCGGAATCCACCTGAAGGTGTTCCTGTAGGCCCCTCTGCTTCAGGCTTACGGACAAGTACATTGTGTGCTTTGCCTCTCACCTTCTCATTCCTCCAGAAACATTCCCCACTCATGGATTTAGTCAGTGGAAATGGGGAGACACTTTGGTTTCAGTCAATATGAAAACAGGGGTGCGTAAGGGAGGAACCCATTTTAGAGACACAATAAGAATCTTTTGTTTGATTTGCTTTTCACCAGTGTGTTCAGGGTCCCACTCAAGGGATGTTAGAATAAAACGTAGTAGGCTTGGGGGCTGGGGGTGTAGCTCAGTTGGTAGAGTGTTTGCCTAGAGTGCATAAGCCGTGGGTTTGATCTTGAGAACCACATAAACAGCATGGCGGCACATACCCATAATCCCCTTTGGGAGGCAGAGACAGGAGGATTAGGAATTCACGGTCATCTTCAACTACATAGTGAGTTAGAGGCCAGCCTGGGCTATGTTCAGTCCTGTTTTAATTTCGTTTTCAGTAGATCTGTTAGTACGTGAACAAAGCAGTATGATCTGCCATCAGTAAAGTACGCATAGTCAGTGTACTCTAAGGGGGTGACTCACGATTGAGCAGACATTCATGGGCTTGTGGCCTCGTGGCATGTGGGCCTGTGACATTTACAGGCTCATGGCCTCATAGGATGTGGGCCTGTGCCATTGCTCTCGTACACTAAGACTTATGGGAAATAGGGCAGGGAACAGGAGGAGGAAAGCTACTTCAGGAAACAGCCAGACTTTGCAGACCCAACCCCAGGCTCCTGCACTTTGAATGCACTGTCTTGCTCAGTTTCCCTTCTGGGTCTGGCTGCCACTCCTGTTCTCCACACAGCATGGTGGCCTGCCAAACTGACATGTCAGAGATGAGCAAGTGGCTCTTAGGAAACACAGGATGCAGCAGTCATCACTGCAAACATTCTTCTGCCTTCTTCATTTCTTTTTTGTATGTAAGGAAAACACGAGCCCCGGCTGAGCTCTCTGCCCTCCTTTCTAAGTGGCTTCGACTGTAGAAACCAGCAGCAGCGTTGGTGTATTCAAAAAGAGATCTTCCCACAAGGACAGACATGTTTAACGCTGTCTAGTGTTGCTGTCAAGTTACCAAGGACAAAACAGAGCGGAGATGAGGCGAATCCTGGACTTGACTTGATATCTCTGTTTTCCAGAAGCTTCGTTGCTTGATCTTTTCACCCTTCTTGCTGTCTTCCATATCTCCTTGTAACATATGGTAGCTGGGAGGGAAAGGCCTTTCTGAACAGAGCACTCAGGCACAACACCAGCCTCTCTGTGCAGCTGGTACAGATGAAGTCAACTCAGACTTGTCACTAAACCTGAGGGGGTCTAGCCATGGAGTCAGGCTAAGGGAAGAGTCCAATAGAATTGAGCAAATTTTCAGTCCTCTGAGATAGGTATTCAGCCATATAGCCACTGAGAAAGAATGTATCTCCTGAGCTGCTACTATTAGGGATCTGCTAGCATTTTTGACTGTATAATACCAATTTGGGAGATGGTTCTTTTTCTTTTTCTTTCTTTGAACTTGGTATACAGTCAAGAGAAACCTTGAACTTTTGATCTTCCTGCTTCCACCTTCCAAGTGCTAGGGTTATAGGTGACCACCACCATGCCCATTTTATGCAGTGTTGTAGATGGAAGCCAGGGCTCCATGTCTGCCCTGTAAGCACTTCCCCACCAGAGCCACACCCCAAACCCCAGGACATCTTTAATCTCCCCGGTCTCTTCTCAGTGATGTCCTTCAGGGTTGTGTTCTAACTCCATTTTGATGTAATTTAGATTGCATATTTGTGGATTATTTAGTCAGTCTCCCTGTTAAAATCGTTCCTTCTGAAGTTTTAAGGTGGATATTCTTGGAGGCATGCTACCTAGTGAAAGCTCAGTGAGGCTTAGCTTTCACCTGGGAGTTCTAGAATGCTGGGCCCATGATTTCAGTAGCAAGCCTTACTGTAGTCATTAAGTCCTGTCCCAACGAACAGCAGAGGCCAGAAGGTAAACAGCCCAAACTCTTTGCCACTTAATTTTTATAATCTTGTGTCTGTATTTTTTTAAGAGGCAATAAATCCACTTACCGCTCATTCACATTAAAATGAAAATGTTCATAAAAGCCGTTTAATGCTCAAGAAGTCTTCATGAGCCTTTTAGAAAGAACCTTTTGACATTGGTCCATTTTCTGTTTAAAATGCGGAGCTGAATTTTTTGGAAGTATTAACTCTTGAGAGGCAAAATGGTTCAAGCAGGGCAGTCAGAAAGCCATATTCGGAAGAAGAAAAAAGTTTCCACAACTGCAGTGTTGCTGAGGACTGGTCAGTGAAGGAGTGTGACTAGGGATTTTGTGACCTCTTAAAGGTTTGCACATAATGTCCCAGCATGGTCTAGGTGCCCTAAACAGTAGAGTTGCCCCAAAGCAAAGCAGACTCCTAGTAGGGACTTTTTTTTCTTTTAGCATGTGCTTACGATTCTTAACCAACTTGGCCTTTTTGCTTCCTATGGGCTTTTCAGCTAACGTTTCATACCCTTGGTAAGCATCACACAGAATTATTAAACTTGAGGTATGTGTTTGGTTTTAAGGTCCTACCGGGATATTAGCCACCTCAGAGTCCAAGTCCATGCCAGTGTTGGGTTCTGTATCCAGTGTAACAAAATCAGCCTTGACCAAGAAAACTCTGGAGGCAGAATTCAACAACCCGTGTTCCCTAACACCTGAGCCAGGTGAAGGGCCCGGTAAATTGGAAGGATGCACGAATTCCAAGGTTACCTTTCAGTAAGTAACAATGTTCTTCATTAAGTAGAATGTAGATGAATCTGTAAAGACTGTTCTGCCTTTCTGTGACTGTTGCTCTTCAGAAAGACTTCCGGGCAGCCTGCCAACCCCTCTTCTCCCTCCTTTGAGCCAGCTTCTGCTTCTAGGCTCCTAGCTTGGTGGTTTCCTTCTGCTCCACATGCCCTAAACTGGTCTAGCCATTGGGTTCTCCTTCTACACAAAGACTTGATGGACCTGGCTGATATTTCTGCCCCAGACATCTGTCTTTCTCATGTGAAATGCTTAGGTTCTAAGCCAGTCTTAACAGCTCCCTAGCCCTGGAGAAGCCAGGACATCTTTCAGACTCCTTTGGAGCCTGCGTTTGTCCAGTCTCATTTTCTGGCCCTTGAAAGATGTTCCTTCATCCTGTTCTTTCCAGAGACTGACTGTGTGCCACATACAGGGTTATGTTCTTTCCGGAGACTGACTGTGTGCCACATACAGGGTTAGCTATTGAATGTGTTGCAGACCGGTGCAGAAGAAGATCAATTTGTTTTATAACAATGGCAAGCTTCATTTGAAATTGGTCTATACTTGGGCTCTAATTCTCTTGCCAGGATGTCAACTAGACTGTCACTTAATGAAAAGGAAGAGGTGAGGCCAATCAGATCAGCTGAATCTTGTAATCACAGTTAATTAAACCTCTGATTTCCTGTTCTGTCAGAGAAAGAGTTCCCCCCCAACCCCCCTTTTGTAGTTTCACTGTCTTGGCTTAAAAGGTAAAACTCGGACAAATGAAGTTGAAATTCAATTTGGACCTATTTTTGCCAACTGGTATTTTCTTCCTCCCATGGGGCTGTGGAGATCCCATCTCCGTTGGAATGAATGGCTGTCTTTGCTGGTTTACATGTTATCTAATTTCACTGTGGGTTTTAAAGCACGTACTCTCACAGCTCTGTTTCCTTTCTTTGCCGGGAGCTGTTCGCATCTCCCAGAAAGATGATCCATATTCATTCTTTGCCTTTGCTATTAAGTTTGTTGAGCGCTAATTCGACATCAGCAATCTGCCAACATTTGAACCAATATCCAGCACAAAAGCAATTTGGCAGAGACAAGTTAGTTTCTGAGAAATGCCTCAGTTCATGCGTATAGATTTTCGCCCCCCTTCACCGGTTTCCACAGATAATCTTAATCAGAAAATACTGCGGCTCCTTCCCCCTTTGTCTGCCTTTTATTCTCCAAAAGTGGAAATTACATTTCCAAGGAAGGAAATGAAATAACTGCAGTTCCAAGGTCTGCAAAATGTGTGTCAAATTGACGGTGAAAAGGATCCGTGTGCTGACGAGAGACTTGCTTGATGCCAGAAAGGCCGATGCGGAACTCAATTTACGCCCCATCTTGTTCATTCAATGACTGCTTAAGAGACACGTTGCAACTTAATTTATCTACTTAAAGCACTAATCTAAGTACTGCGTGCAGCCGTATTAACTTTTAAACTTGTAACCCAATGCTCCTGTCTTCCGTTATCCCATTGTTTGGCTGAGATATCTAGTGCCATGTGTTTTCACATTAACAGTCATTTAGAAATAAGAAAAAAGAAAATCCCCTACACACAGGCTGGACCTAGGCCTTCCCAGACATATGTAGCAGATGTGCAGCTTGGTCTTCATGTGGGTCCCTAACAACTGGAGTGGGGGGCTATCTCAAAAGCTGTTGCCTGTCTGTGGGATATGTTCTTCTAGCTGGGCTGCCTTGTCTGGCCTCAGTGGGAGAGGGTATGCCTAGCCTGCAGTGACTTGATGTGCCAGGGTGGGGGGGTACCCAGGTAGGAGGCCAATGGCTCACAGAAGAAGAGGAGGGGTGAAGAGAGAAGGATTGAGAGAGAGGATTTGACCTGGAGGGAGGGTAGGGTAAGGGGCAGGATGTAAAGTGAGTTAAATAAATAAATCCAAAAGAAAAAGAAAACAATCCCTTGCTTCAGTACAGCTGGACAAAATGAGTCTAAGAACACTGTATATCCGGGCTAATTATTCTCTTCCCTTCACATGCGTTTAAACTTGGCTTTGGGATAACTGACAGATTTAGCTGCAGGTTCTACAAGTGAAAAGTCCTTGTTATCAGCCGGGAACCCAGAAACTTCTAGGAACCAGAGGGGTTATTTTTAGGGCTATTTGAGGCTGGCTTTGACTAAGATTCAGTCAATTAGACTGACCGACAAGGTGGGTGCAGCCACCTTGCCCTATCTCAGACTTTGGCTAGAAGAACCCTTAGAAATGAGATTGGGGGGGGGGAGCATGCCACAGTATGTGTGTGGAGATAAGACAAACAGATGTCAGACTTCACCTTCTACCTTGTTTGAAATGGCATCTTTGTTCATTGCTGTGCACACCAAGCTGGCTGGTCTGCAAGATTCTAGGCATTCTCCGACCTTGAGTCTCACTGTGGAGTGCTGGGATTACAGGTGCACACTGCAGAATCCAGCTTTCTGGAGCTCCGGGGATCCGAACTTGGGTCCTCATACTTATGAAACAAGCGTTACCACTGATCCATCTACCCAGCCCTTCATTATTGTTTTTCATTTGTTTGTTTGTTTGTTTTTGTTGAGACAGGGTTTCTCTGTGTAGCCCTGGCTGTCCTGGAACTCCCTCTGTAGACCAGGCTGTCCTCGAACTCAGAAATCCACCTGCCTCTGCCTCCCAAGTGCTGGGATTAAAGGCGTGCGCCACCACTGCCCGACTCCTTCACTGTTTTTAAATGGACTTTTGAGGTTAGAGTCTGGAGTAACAGCTTTCACTGTGACATTTTCCCACATATGTGCCACTGTACTTTTTCCAATAGTTAATGGGTTTTTGCACTTTAGGAACTGACCCTTCATTTCGATTTGTGGCAAGACCACCATGGTGTTTCAGGTAAGTGGCACTGTCAGCTCTTGACAGGAGTCAAGGGAGGATGCCAGTCTTAGTGTCCGATAATGCATGTGATTATCTAAGCTTGTATGAGTGTACACAACATGCACACATGTACACAGGTACACATGAACATGTCTTACTACAATAGCCCCTGCTGTCCTGTCTTCACACCCGCCCCCACCCCCACCCCACACGCTTTTTGGCCAAGTCCCATTGCACTTGGGGACTGGTGTCTGCTGTACCTGCTTTGCCAAGAATGCCCTTCCCTGCTGTGTCTTGCAAGGCAAGGTCCAGGAAACCTGACTAGGGTTAGTAAAGCAGTGGAGGAAGGAAAGACACACAGACAGACAAGCTGGGCTGGGTTGTGTGAGACTGAGGGGGCACCGATTACTCACAGCCTGGAACTCTGTTCATTTATTATTTTGTGTGTGCAGCACAGGGGAGAGGTTGGCCCCTCTCCATAGGAGTCTCTGTAGTCAGCAGTCTCAGGCTGTAAACACTGGGAGGAGGAACCCCCAATTGATAGGTTTTAAAGACTGCCAACATTCACACTCAGTGGAGGGATTTACTATCTCTCTGAGCTTCACCCCCACAGGGAAGGCTTTGCCAATTTCCCGTGGGTCTGAGGCACTGGTCTTTAACATGGCCGTGCACATAGTAATAGCATACATCCACATGGGACTTCATTGTTCTTTAAATAACACTTAAGGCTTCCTCGGCTCCCATCCCCCCCATGGCCAGCATTCCCCACTTCCACACCCCCATGGGTACAAGGCTAGCATCCCCCTCTCCCACCCCAACCCCCCCCCAGGTACAAGGCTAGCATCCCACCCCCACACCCCCATGGGTACAAGGCTAGCATCCCCTCACACCCTCAGTTACCCCCTCAGGGACCAACGTCTAAGGTAGCCTCCCTGAGTGCTTCAGTCACAGTTGCCATCCCACATTCCCCTTAATTCTGATTCCCTACCCCCCATTCCATTTTCCCCACACTGGTTACCATATACCCTACCATGTGGGTTATTTTTCTCCTTCTACGGGAATGTAAACCTTATGAGGGTAACATTTTTCCTTTTGTCTGTTTTACCTGTTTGTGATGTTTCACGCCTCAGAAATCGTGCCTGCCACGTGGTAGGCTTTTAGTAAATGGCTGGACAAACAAGCATCTTCTCTAGTACTCAGTCTTCCCATCAGGCGGTATTGGTACACACAGACATTCAAGAAAACATTCTCTTAAAGGCTGGGGGAGTCGTTTGCATTAAGCTTAGCACCCCACTTCTTTGCTGTTGTGACTGCTCATTAGCCTCTACGGGCTCAGCAGGGCTGTGCTGGCTTGCTTACCGGTGGCTAAGTTAGAATGCCAGGTAGAAGCCACGAGAATTCTGCACAGGAAAATGGAAACCCTCTCGCTATCCCTGCAAAATGCAAATCGACATGTGGATTTTAGGGAGTCAAACAAACCCTTGTCTAAAGATTATAAAATCAGAATCTATTAGTTTATGTCCTGGGTACCTATCAAGGAAGTAGGCCATTAGTTTCAGTCTTTAATATGAGGGTTCATCGAAATGAATGACACTAGCCTATACAATTGAGGGCTTAAGGGGGGAAAAGAAAGACAAAGATCTTGGGGGAGGATTCTGCTTCTATTTTTAATGATAGTTGTAAAAGAAAAATCTCTGTCTTGTTGTTTCTGGTGGGTGTTTCCTATCTGCTTCTGTTATCTGTCACTGCGGTGGTATAAAGGACTTTCCCTTTATGTTCAGAATGGAGGGGATTCAGCAAGTGCCAGCGTAACCTGGTTTCTACTCCCATGCCCCTTTCTGATGATCTAGATTAACCTCACACAGCCAAGATGGAGTAAGCTTCCTTGACTCAAGCTAAGCAACAGCTGGGATACTCAATACCAAAGAGAAAAAAATCCACATTAGAGAATTTTGTAAAGAAACTAGCTTCTCACTTTCAGGCAGCTATATATGATTCCTAAAAACAGGCTCACCAGGTATCATAAAGTCAGAAAAACTGCCGGGTGTGTTTCTGCTCTTGTTTGCTGGTTAAGCCTGCAGACAGCAGAGAAGATCAGAAATAAATGATAATTACATTTCCAACCCAGTCGTTTCCTACACCTGTCTGTGGTGGCAAAGAATGCCCTGTCATTTCTGAGACCTGATCTCTGTGTCAACCAGCCAAGGGTCCCAAGGACCTTTGATCTACTTACTCATTACTGGCTACTGTCATTATGATTTTGGCAAGTGGCAATTTATGACAAAAGTTTTCTTTTGTAAGTTGGGTGTAGTGAGACCTATTTTGCAGGGTTGACATGTACATTAGCTGGTTTATGGAATAATATATTATATTCCTATCTTATATTAAAATTACATCACTGGGATAATAGATAATCAAGGACAAAGTGAACCTGGAAGCTAAGTGTGTAGCTTCAGCCATTGAATGGGCAGGTAACAGGTGGGCAAGCCATCTGACTTCTCTGTGTTTGCTTTCTCTTTTATTCCTTCTAAATGAACCTTGAAGCCAGTGTATTAGACATTCCCCTGAATCTTCTCCATCTCCAAGACCTCAGCAATCCCTGACAAACATCGTCACTCCATACATGTTTACCTTTAAGATAAGGAACAAAACAATACATACCTGTTTTCTAGCCATGACTGACTCTATAATATGCTAAAGGTTTATCCTAACGTACAGACCCAAAGGTATAAGTAATGGGTTTTTTAAACACTTCTTCCGAACGTACATGTCCAAATGAAAATGATTTGTCTTTAACTGCTAATTCTCTTAGGGTCATCAACTCGGTCCAGCTCTGTCACTGTTGCTTCAAACGCATTTAGATCCACTTGGATTAGAGATACATGGCCACAGAAAGAATTGGCAGCCCTTTCTGACTGTTTATTTCTGGTCAGAGAAAGGAGGTGAGAAGTGGGCACTACCTCAGAGACCCTCTACTGGTCCAGTAAGAGAGTTAACATCAGTTGCATTAATAAAAAATGTCCATTTTAATTACCACTATGTATTTAACATATGTTTACAAAACTTTGGCTTTGGAAATCAGACCAGGCTTTTAAAATACCCATCACGTGTACACCCGTGCTGGCAAACCCATGTCCAGGAGAGCACAGCACTCTACAGTTAGACCGCAGCCTTTGTTTACCACCTAGGGTTCCTCATCCCATGGGGCATAGATAATGAAAGAGGTGAGCAATTGACCAGTATTTCAGAATTAGGAGCATAAGCTGAACAGTGAATATGAGATCCCAAATTACCTATCTGGGTTGCCATGTCGTCATCTGAATCCTGGTGCAGGGTGTCCCAGACATTTCAACTCTGTTTTCAACACAATGTGTAAATTCCACATTCTCGATGGATACACGTGGATTGAACTGGGAAAACATTGGTTGGGGGAAAGCCCACACCACTCCATCATGTGTGCCTATGTTGGTATTTCCTCTTCCTCTTCACCGTTAGGTATTCACACTAGAATAGCACACATGGAGAGGTATGTGCCTAAACTTTAGCCAGCAGGACGTATGTGTGGACAGGTAGGGACTATGGGTGCTGAAACCACTTTCCAGTGGGGGACTGAGGATTCTGGGGTTTCCTTCCATGGTGTTTAGTCACTGATACTATGCCTCACCAACATTCATTAATCGGCCTATTTTCATGAGTTCTTTTTAGTTATCCCAAACCTACAGGTTTGGCATTGTTCCCATTTTGTACAGGAGAAAACGGAGGCTCGAAGAATTAAACAGATTACCCAGGGTTATGCTTCTGATGGATAGCTGGGTCAGATAACTTTAAATCTCTAAATTATTTCTCCACAGCTCGCGTCTTTCAAACCCTAAGACTGTACTTAGTGCAGTAACAGTTAGGGAAAGGCAGGGAAGAGGTAAACTGACGTGACCTCCCTGGAGCTCACTGCAGTTGTGTTGCCCCTTGGGGCCCGTTCTGTGCACATCCTGTCGGGCTGTCCGAACACACTCAGATGGCATCAGCTCTTCTTTTCGGTTTTTTACTGTCTTCCTAAGTCTATCCTGAGCGATGGGAAGGTCCTGGTGTTACCCAGAAGCACAAAGCATTCTGAAACAGCTGATTTGATTAGCAAGCAGTCTTAAAGAATAACTGGGAAGAGATTGTTTTAATTTTTCCCATGCCTCCAATAAAAAGGCATTCTTCAAAATAAACTTGGGAAATTGGTCTATCACACTTAGTCTTTAATATTAGCCCCCTCCTGTGCTGTGTGAGTGTGTGTGTGAGTGTGTGAGTGTGTGTGAGTGAGTGTGTGTGAGTGTGTGATTGTGTGTGAGTGTGTGTGAGTGTGAGAGTGTGTGTGTGAGTGTGTGTGTGAGTGTGTGTATGTGAGTGAGTGTGTGTGTGTGTGTGTGTGCCTGCAGAGAAGAATATTAATTATCTTCTATCGTTTTCCATCTTAATTACTTTAAGATCTAGTTCCTAATCGAATCAGAAGCTTACCATTTTGACCAGGCTGGCTGGCCAGCAAGGTCCTGGAGTTCTTCCTGTCTCTGCTCTCTAGTGCTGAGTCACAGGCACTTACAGAATCTACAGCCTCCTACCTGAGCCTAAGGATTTGAACTGGGATTCTCATGTTTGCACAGTAAACACTTACCTGCTGAGCCATTTCCTCAACCCTCCTTTACAGGGTTCTGTTTGTTTATCTTTATTTATTCATTCATTCACTCATTTACTTACTGTTCTAGGTGTTTCAGATTTGCTGGCAATACTTAATTCTTTTAAGTTAAATATAGGATACATTGAATATGGCTGACTCAGAGCAGGGGGCCAGTAGGGGGCGTTAGTTAGAAAATGGTACCGCACTGTGGCAATCTGAAGTCAAACTGCTGTGTATGTTTTAGAAGTGAAGGGGGGACAGATGGGTCTTCTGCGTGGAGGACAAGCTGGGCAGAAGTTATAGGCCTCTGTCCCACAAACCAAACAGAGGTGTGAGGATCTACCGCTGGCCCCATCCTGCTTCCCCTCCAGCCTTGTCTGGAAGCGGCCCTGCTGGTTTGAAGTGGGCTTTGTTCCTGGTTTCCACTAATTACTTTCCAGAAGGTGAACATCCTCCAGGACGTTACAGTAAATGGTAGTCAACCCCGGTAACTTTTGATGCGAAACTTTGCACTGAGGGTAAGAACCTGTGGAGAGGACTCAGTCCCACGACAACGGAGTGGGAGGCAGCAATTACCCAGAATGCCCTTCTTTTTTTGGCCATTTCCGCCCAACACATTTCTAATGCGCCCTGCACTTCGAAGCCCCAGACTGGAAACCTCAAGTTCTTTTTAATATCCCTTTGACGCGCCAGGCAGGCAGTTAGCTTGCTTTCTTTGTTTGGGAGGTTCAACACAGGTCACTTTGTGCCCTTGGAGAATTAAAAAAAAAAAAGAAAACCACAAACCCATGTAGCAATTATAGGACTTGACTTTCAATAGAAAAGTGTTCCTTTCTATTGAAGCCATTTTTTAAATTTTAATTTACATTTAATTTCCAGATCGGTGGTATCTCTAAATACCTGTAACATTTGGCCCCATGTGGATTTATTCTAGCAAGAGTTCATCTCGTCTGAGCCATCTTTTGAATAGTAGAGGGTAGCTGATGAAAGAGAAATTTTACATGTATCTTGGTTGGTGTGACCAGTCAAACCTTTCCATGACAGGAAAATGAAACCTAAATGCCTTTCAAGTTTTTAATTAAAAATAGGCTTGAGTTTTTAAATCAGGATTTGACCTCTAACTCACCTCTTCGATTTTATTTATTCTAGTGTGAATCTAGTGTTTAAAAAAATGAATTGGAAAAGTACTGGTTTTCACAACTAGAGATGGAGTCTGAGGTCTTGAAATGTGTTCACAAATTGAAACTTCTATTCTTAAACTTACTTTTGTATCAACTTTGCAGAAAATCTTACTTTCTAGCATCGGTCTTGGTAGGACAAGCATTTGTTTTGTTGGCCGAGTAACCATTTCTTCAGAAAGGCTTGGGTCAACCTTTTATCCAAATGGAGGCTAGGGAAATTTCCGGTCCCTGTGGTGAAAGGAGTGTGCTTTCTTCCGGGTTACTTTCTGTCTTCCATTTCCTCATCACCTCCTTTTCCTTTCTGGTGTGTGTCCGTGCTCGTGCGAGTGCATGTGCGTGTGCTAGGGTGTGTGTGTGTGCGTGCGTGCGTGCGCTCAAATGCTCTGCATTGAGGAGAATGCATTGGGGAGAAGGGCAGCTCCCCGTACTTAGTAAACATTTAAACATTTATTTCTGAGAAGAGTCTACTAGGAATGAGCCGCATGGACGTTCCTGCTTAATCTGATGCTCTTATGCAATTAAAGGATTTGCTGGGTGCTCAGCTGTAATCTTAGCACTGCTGAATTGTGTAGGGACACTGCAGGAAACAGCTCTGCTCCGCAGAGCAGGACCACAATGGAGCCCCGTGTGCGGTCCCACAATGGAGCCCCGTGTGCGCCGGTACATGGACAATTAAGTTTTAACAACAAAACAACTGGGTGCTCCGGAAGCTGAGATCCCCCCACTTGGTCTTTTCTTCTCCCCCCCCAAGGAGTTTTCCTGTGGACTGCCGGAAAGCTCAGCAGTCAGTATTGTCTCTGTGTTCCGCGGGGCTGTACAGATAACAACTTCTTCCAGATTAATTGTTCAGGATGTATTACACCTAGTGAAAAAAAAAACGACTGGTAAAATGCCGTTGAGTAAATCTCAAAATTACTGTTAAAGGGCTACCGAGTAATTCTCCATTCTCTTGAAGAATTAATTGCTTCTTAATGTTTGCTTTCTGTTACAAGGGCTCGGATTTTATAGGACTTGGTCTAAAATGTATCATTTCTGCAATTGCCTTTGGTACTTTGTAGGGGAAAAAACCATTTCTTAACAGGATTTATGTTTCCTTTTATTTGTGTTTCATAAGGTAGAGTAGTAAGGTCTTGTTTTGTTTTAATGGAAAGGCATGTAACTCCCAAGACTGGAAAAGCAATTTCAGATCCTGAGATAAACCAACTGAACCTCTTTAAACCAGATAAAACACATTTTACTTGAAATATACTTTATCTTGTTGTGGAAGTATACAAACAGTGACAGACTGAATTCCTGTGACTCCTATCTTAAAAGTTTGATGTATAAAATATAATAAATTGAAAGGAAAACTTAAAATACATATCTATGAAATTGCATGTCATGCACTGATGATTTTAAAGGAACCAGTGTGAACTCTGAGAACTTTTTAACATAGTTCTTGTCAATGACACTCAGTTTTTAAATACCTGGGATCTAAATGAATTTTCATAAAGACTAAAATCTATACACACACACACACACACACACACACACACACCAACCCAGCAGTCAAAAAGAAAGTGTCATGAGTGTTTTGTAGTGAGTTATGTGTTGCCTGCATAGCTTCACCAGTGAGGGCTGTCCAGGATCAGAATCTATAAATTGTCTTTGGTCTAGCCTTTGGTCTAGCCGACAGTAGTAGAAGAAACAAGCTGGTACAACCTTGAAGGGACCACCATTGTCTATGATGTAAATGGCATGGCAGCTAAAACTACTAAAGGAAATTTTGCTGAATGTGGGCACAGGGTCTTTCCTCAGCTATTGTTACCTGTGACAAAAGGGACTCTGGCTAATCCGGACGTACGGAACACTTTCTGTACTTTAAGTCTGGCCTCACAAATCAAAGCAGAGTCAGACTGATGGACCAATGCGGTTCTCTGGATAAAGTACAGTTTTTCAAAGTATGTTAAGCCAAAACTACTGAGCTTTGTTCTACTCCAGTAACACAAATATGGGACTTTGATAGTGATTAGAAAATCTCAGCTTATGTTTTGGATGTAATGTTTTTTGAAGTTTTGGACTGGCACATGAAAAGCTCTGAAAAAAACAAAAAACAAAAAAACAAAAAAACCCAAGAGTTTCTGAAAGAAACAATGAACATCAGCTTCAGTAAGGCCAGTTCCCTTCTGCTCCCTGCAGGGACTGGAGGGGGAAGCAAGAGCCATTTATACACTAGGGAAATAGAAACTGACTTCCTCTTTGGAGTTTTCCCAGAAAACTACTTTATAAAGACAAATTTAAATCTTTCCATTTTCCACCCTTGAAGGTGGCAAATATGATTGTCATTTTATCCGTTTTTATTGTAAATGAAACAGAGTTCAGACCGGCCGCTGTACGTCATTTGTTGGATGGCTGCCACAGACTAATGCAGACATCCCACTGGGAGACCAGAGAAGCGCTACACTGTGATTCACCAGATTGTGTTAAATAGTCCAGCTGTTGCGATTTGAAAGATAGTTACCTCGGAAGTGAAACAGAAATGAACTTGGCATTTATGCCTCAAACCGTTTTTATACTGTTTGGCAATCAGCTTTTCAGAGGTAGCATTTTATAAAATAACTCTCGCCGCTTAAAGGTTTCATTCTCTGTAATGTTCAAAATGTCCCACCTCTATATTATCAGTAAGATTAAGCTTGAGCGATATTCAGAATTTGCATGAAATAAGCATTCCCCCCTTCATTTCCTGAGCTTTGATTGTATTCAGTTGAGCTCAGAACCACGTCGATTAGGGGCTCTTTGGGGCATTAGTTAATTTGAATTGCAGCCGAAATGTTAGCTAGAATGTTGTTGAATACAATTGAGAAGTGGAAAGATGGTTTTGAAAGGAATTTCACTGAATGCAAACAATGATGGTGGGTTTTTGGGGGTTTTTTTTGAGGGGGCTGGGGGGACACACAGAATGCTTTGCTTCTGTCCCCTGTGACACAGTCTGAGAAATAACGAATCCCTTTACCAAGTTCAGCTCTGGTGAGACTGCGACACTTGCAATTCTCTCATACAGATATGGTCTGGAGTCGGGTCTTTCTTTCACCAGCAAGGGAGGCCCACCTACCAGAGCCCCTTGTCCTGGCCCTCCTGCCACTTGGGGGAAAGAGCTGTCAGTTGGACTAGAATTGAAGATTAACATCTTGAATTCTAGCTTTTAATTGGCTTGCTTGGGGGTGGGGTGCTTTGAAACTGTTGAGCACATGATCCAGAATGATCCACGAAGGAGGACTATTATAATGGATCATGGATAGCTACAAGATTCTGCCGTGTGGGCCCCAGAGACTACTGATGCAGGTTCTATGCTGGTAGATTATGGATTGTTTCACTTGCTCTCCTGAAGTCTATATCTGACAGGGTAGCCTTCCTCTCTCTCTCTGTGTGACTCAGCAATTGTGCTTTACAGATTCTGCTGTGTCGGGAACAAGGCTGCCATGGCTGTTTTATGAACTTAATTGATTATCTGTAGTCACTGTCCTTAGATGCTGCATTGAAGGAGGAGGTGGACGGAGCCACCATGGACCAAGCCCCTATGGGACTACTGCTTGAGCTTTCGTTGGGTTCAGACTTCTGGACCCACATGCATGGCTTCTTCGAACAGCAGCCTAGGTTCTCAGTATTGTCCCCGAAGGACATGGGATTGGAAATGTATTAGTTGCCTTTTCTGTTGCTATGATGAAAATTCTCTGACAAAGGCATTTTAAGGGGGAAAGGGTTAATTTGGGCTGCTAGTGTGACGGTGCATTAGTCCATTGTGTCAGGGAAGACCTGACAGCTGGAGGTCCAGGCGGCTGTGCACATTGCTTCCATAGTCAGGAATCAGAGGACAATGAATGCTACAAGTCAGCTCTTTCCACTGTTCAGTCCAGGATACAAGCCTAGGGAATGGTGCCTCCCACAATCAGGGTGGGTCTTCCCTCATTAATGAATTTAGTCTAAATAATTGTTCCACAGGCAAACTCTGAGGCTTGTCTCCTGTCAACTTTACCATCAGTGTTATCATGGGGATAGAAATGGAATGTAGCTCAGGAAGAAGGCTTCTGGTTCTAAAAGGAGCTTTAAGAAGCTCCCCAGGGAATCAGGAAAGGACCAAGTGATATCAAACCAGGAAGCTTGAGCGTTGAGCATTGTTCTCTGAAAGACAGCATTGATCTGAAAGTTGCAGGTAGAAACAATGGAAATAAACTAGTAAAAATGTCCACAAATTACCCTGTGGCACCAGTGTTACATTTGGAAAATAGTAGCTCAGTCCTAAAGAGGCGGCAGCTCAGACTCCTGCGCTGGCTATGCCACTTAAGAGCAGCATGCTCTTAGGTCAGTGTCTCTCTGCACACAGAACTGCCTCCATCTGCAAAAGGGCAGTTTGGATGGATGGCCACTCTTACTCCTGTCTGTCTTGCCCTGGGGTTCCAAGGGAGTGCCCCCCTCCTCCCCCCCAGTCTCCGCTGTGCCTTGTTCAGTGGAGGCAACTGTGAGATTCTAAGTTCTCAGGTTAGTTTGCAGATGAGTGGCTTGCTTGAGGACAGGTAGACAGTCCAAGGTTTTTAAGTTTTCAGATCAGTGGGCCTGTGTGTTGCTGCCGCAGGATGTTTTCAGAGAGCAGTTCCTGGAGAGCTCTAATTCCCAGCTGACGGAGACAGCTTGTGCTAGATGGTACCCATCCTTCAGCTGCAGATACGCGGGGCCATGAAAACGCCCACAGTAGTCCACAGGAGCAGCAGAGGTTGATACGGACTGTTGGCAGTTGCTCACTCTGAACGGCAGAGTGAGATCCACTCCTTTGCATGCTTCCAACATGCTGGCTGGTGACAGCATTGGGCTCGAAAGCAAGCTGGTGAAGCTAATTGGCACTGACCTGCAGACTTCCGTGTGGCTTTCACCTGAGCCTAAGCTAAGCTGCAGCTTCACCTCCTGGGACTCCCCGTGTGCTTGTTTCCAGGTTCTCGTTGGCCGTGAGAGATGTGTATGAGGCAGACATTAGGTAATGATGCTTTAATAACGTTTTTCTTTGAACCCTGAGAAGCTTCATGTGTAACTTATCTGGGATAGCTTATGAAGGGCATGATGTGCTGACTCACTTGATGGGCATGTAGCAGTGGCTGGCCTGTGGATCAGTTCTGCAGTTCCTCCCAGCTTTTCCTCCAGTTTGCCCGCTTCCCAGCTCAGATGCATGTGCAGGTTCAGTGTGATAGGACTCAGCTTGTCCTGTGGAGCCCGATGCATCAGCCTGATCGGCCTTTATCACACAAAGATGAGCCTCTAGTTTGTCCTCAGTCTCTGCCGGTTTATAGCCAGCTTGCCTTTCAGCTGCCGGAATGCCTAGCTTCACGCACAAAGATGGTCAACTTGCACAGTGTTCTCTGATGCCCAGAGTCTAGTTCCTGTTAATAGCTCTTTTAGGTGGCTCTGCTTTTCTCATAAGCTGTAAGATGTTGACTGGACCAGAGAAAGTTGGAACAGGTACTACAAAGGAAATGACACTCCTGACACCCTGACCCACCTCTTGGACAGAGTAGCGTGTGTTTTGAGAAATGTTCCATTGGCTAAAGTAGACGAACAGTGACATCATGGTCTCTGTCATGTCCATTCCTAGAGGATCTCCTTCCTTCTGCCACTCCCTCGTGTCTTTAATATGACCTGCCAGCCAGAGAATGTCTTTGCAGGCATTTGGTAAGAGCTTGTAGTTATGACTGGTTTTCCGGTTCAGGCTTTTGTACCTTGTGAGCAGGTCATGCAGGCCACCTTTCATAATGGATGGCTTGTTCTGTTTCCATGTATAGATGAGACCTCGAGCCATATCTCACCCAAGCTTTTACACTGGGTCTTCTTTAGTCTGCTATTATTTATTTGATCATTTTTTTTACTTTATACATGATTTACATGGATGCTGGGGCTAGAGTCATAGACAAAAGTAAACAGTCTCTGTCCATATGTTACCAGACAGACAAACATCTAATAAACTGTGCTGAGTTCAGAAAAGGAGAAACACTGCATGTAAGAGGAGCTATCATATGATCTGACCTGCTCAAGAAGGCAAGCCAGTGGAAATTGGTGCCTGGCAAAGGCTAGGGCAGGTAGATCAGTGAGCAGGCGCTAAGCAGTAGCTTTCTGTCACATACCAGGTGGGCCCGCTGTGTCCTGGCTCATGGCTAGTAGTTGGTTCTTTGGACTGAAAGTCTCATCCTGGAATTGGCCATTGGCTGGGGAGACCAGAATAGTCTTGAGAGCCTTGGCCCTGCCCACTGCAGCTGCTGCATTCCCTCTAGGCAAGCCCAGCAGCCAGAAACCTTCCCAGGGTGGGTGCCGACCATTACTCCTGAGAGGACTCAGGGCTCACAGTCTGACACATGGCAAGAGAGTATGTTTGAAGTACACCTCCTTTGTTGCCTGCCAGGCATGAAAAACAATAGCTTCTTGCATCATCAGAAGGGAGGCAACTTCTCAGGGCAAGAAAACCACTTACAAAATTCTAAAAGAAACTTCCTAAGAGCTGTGTTCTCCTGGTTAGGGAAGTTTCTGGACACTCGGCGTCCGACTCCACTCCCCCTGTGCTCTCCTCAGCCCTTTTCTCCACCCACCGCCTGAAGTCAGGTCTCCCTCCTGGGTGGTAATGGCTGTGGTGGGCACAGCTGGTTGCCACTCTCATCTGTCCATCACTGAGCCAGGATGATCCCCAACGCTCTCCAAGCAGCTTCTTCACAGCTAAGCTGCAAACAGCTGTACTGGGGGCAGAGGCAGCGTGGGCAGTGTTTGGGATTGCAGAGTGGAGCCAGGGGCTGTGCACTCTCTAGAGGAGCGAGCAATTAAGCAGGTAGGTGCAGTTGGCGTTTTTACTTCCGTAGTTAATCGCTTTGACTCTGCCTTCTTTCTGCTCCTGTTACATAATCTGATATCTGCTGCCGCTTGCTTGCTTTCTTTCTTTCTTTCTTTCTTTCTTCCTTCCTTCCTTCCTTCCTTCCTTTTTTTTTTTAAATGGCTGGCATCCCAAAGACTATGCATTGTGCATATCAGTTAAACTTCGGACCATTTCTGTTGTTATTTTTCTGAATCCAGGAACCTGAAAGTCAAATGATTTCTTTCTTCTGCTTAGTTGTTTTTCTGTTTTAACTATCTTCTCACAGGCCTCCCAGTAAAGGCGGATACGGGAGAAAATGTGTGGGCAGTGAAAACCAAGCTGAGCCAGTTGTAGTTTTAGATCCTGTTTCCACACATGAGCCCCAAACCAAAGACCAGGCTGCTGAAAAAGACCCAACTCAATGCAAGGAGGAGGGAGGCGAAATGCAACCAGAGTACAAAGAAGACAGCAGTGGAAAAACGGGGGAGACGGACAGTTCCAACTGCTGATCTGAAACCAGAGGCTGGCGTGTTTGCGGGGGGGCCTTCTCAAGGAGCACGTGGTCCATCTGCGTGTACTTTCCAGAACTGTCGGACTTGCCTTTGTTCTGGCCACACACTTCTTTGCTGGTATCACTTTGTAAGTAGCAATTATAAGTAAGCTGTTTAGCAAAATGCATCTTCTGAGTAGTTTTTAATCTTTGCAGGGGTGAGGGTTCTTTCTGGTTTCTATGTGAAGTATGACTTCCTTGATGCGGTGGCAGAACTCAGAGGTTGGTGTCTTTACAGGGAATGTGCGTACCACTCATCAAATTATTCGTGGGAAAATTCAAAGAGGTTGCTGGTAACTGGGTAAACAGAGACCACCAAACTTAACAGTTATCTTAATAGGCACCCTTTAATCCAAGCCCAAGCACATGGGAGACTAAAGCAAGGGGATCACTAGAAGCCTGAGCAAAGAAGGCCCAGAGGAGTCTCTGTCTGGGTCTGGTCTTCTGATGGGAAAATGCAGCAGTCTGGATGTCAGTGGGTCCTGTAGCGTCTCCATTTTGTAGGGTGCATGAGACCATCCATCTCTGAGCTCAAGAGGTGGCATCATGGTCTCTAAGGTCTGAGTTGAACACAGTTGACTATTGGGTGGAAAAAGTGACCCTGTGTCTAAGAGTCCTTCAGGGGTGATGTCCTGGCAGCCTCAACAGCTTGGACGCCCAAACCTTGAATTTAACAGGGATGCCTTGGTGAGCTACAAGTTCTGTTCCACAAGTTAATGTGTTTTCCCACACATTCACATGGCACAAGTACCATATTTTATGCCAGCTCTTGTGCACAGTGAAGATAAGTGACAAGCACACACTGTTTTTCTTCCTTCACTGTGGATCTATATTACATGGGTCTTTTCTTGTTTTGTTTTTTTAGAGGAAATTAAGTGGTAGTTTCTAAGAATACACAGTGTTTCAGGCTACCATGGTGGATAAATAGAAATGTAATCAGGGATTTAAAACAAAACTTATGCAGGTTTTCAAAGCTGATTGTTTCAAAATTGGTGTTTATTTAAAATAAGTGGTAATGTACTTGAGTGCACTTTTTATGATAATGATTCAGTAATGGTAATTTTACTATTAAGGAAATCGAAAGGCTTAGTTTTGTTAGCATGACTTGGCATGTAGCTGTCAGGTGCTCCGCACCTGAGGGCAGGAGAAAATGACAGTAACAACTGCAGTAGCTTTATCCTGTTGTGGTTTTGCATGTGTGCTGCTAGTGGGTGCCTGGGGAGGTGGGAAGGCAGGTGAGGACACTTCCTCGGCTTGGGGACAATTCTCTTTCTGTAGGTTCACTGGGCTTGACTGTTTTCCCTATCTGTCAGTGCTGATTTTATATCCCTGTCGGTTTACTCGTGGGGAATTAAAACGTGATTTTTTTTCAACCGTGTGCTTCCCTGACTGAATAAGACTGCTAGATGATATGCTAACTGCTGGCGGATTAATTCGTTTGGATGGGTTCTATGTCATGATTTGAACTCTCCTCAACCCAACACATTAAAAGAGACACATGGCAGTTTCTTAAGGGTCAGCTGTGGTTATTGGCATGTTGAAGTTCTCCAGCCTAGAGGGACACCTTGTTTCTTTGTTTTCTCCTTTCCTATGATGGGCACAGGATTCTGTCAAGCCTTCTGCCCCTCAGCTACCTCCCCAGCCGCACACTGAGCCAGCCTTGCCTCTTCCAACGGAAGAGCAGTGTGATATCACTGAGCAGCTCACTTCCATGCTTCTTGAGTCTGCCACTGGGTTGCTGCTGGGTTGCATACACCTCTAGAACGATGCAGTCATCACACGTATGGATGTACGTAACGTGGTTTAAAAGCAGCCTTACTGCCACCAGAAGTTAACCATTGGGTGAGATGTGCCGGCTGGACCAGGCATCTATCTGTACCCGGTATTTTCAAAGCATCTTTGCCTTTCCTACATTTGAAAATGCGCTTTCCTTCCCCATGACCACAAAGCTTTGCAAAGGACTGTGATTTGTAAGGATCTGATGAGGGCTTTGGCTCACCTTTTTCCTACAGTTTTTCTATTTTTCACCTCAGCTTTAAGGTTCTGCCCTTTGCCCGGGTGACTTGTTAACTCTAAGGTAAGCTCTTAGCTGTGTGCACCCGGCTCATTGCCATTGTAAAGTTGGGAGGGGCTACACATTTTCTTTTCTCTAGCAGGACATTGATTCTGCTTCGAATGTATGGATTAGGTCTGTCTGCTCTAGCTTTCTTGACTAGCTCTGACACTTGTATAGCCACGGCGAGCAGAGGCAAACAGGCCCTTTGTGCTATTTCCTAAAGGAGGATGTCTCTCCTCTCTTCAGTACACACTCTCGAGCCTTTCTGTCTGAGGAGTCCTACACAAGTTCCCATCATAGCAATTTTCCAGTCCTGGGACGTCTTGACAGGAGTCCCCAGGGCTGCCAGCACCTGACTGACTGGGTTGCTCTGAGTGAAGTGGGGAGTGTTACAGCTTGGCCAAGTAACTCTTTCCTTCGTGAACGGTGAAAGAGTTTTTGCACGTGGGAAGGTAAGCGTGATTTCCAGACCAGTGTGGGTTGTATGTTGGGCAAGTGATAGCCTGCACCACAGTCCTAAACTCATCTAGGAGTGCTTCTTCTGCAAAGGCCTGCCATGCACGATCGCTTCTTCCAGCCAGCAACTCCAGTGGTTGTGGAGGGTGGGTAACCCACTTGTCCGTACACAAACCCTGGGACAGCTTCACGTCCGTCTCACGTTCTCCCACCCCACAGTCACTTCTCTATCTCATAGATAATGTTATGTATTTTATGAGCAAGTGGTGGGGGGAGGGGGAGGGAGGGAGGGAGAGAGAGAGGGCACGAATATGAGAATGAACGAATGATAAGGAAAGCCCTCTGAGAAAAGTCCCTACTCATTGGTGAGCACAGTCCTCAGTGCGGAAGCTAAGATGGAAGTATCACTGCAGACACAGGTAATCAAGTGTTGGAAGCTAAGATGGAAGTATCACTGCAGACACAGGTAATCAAGTGTCGGAAGCTAAGATGGAAGTATCACTGCAGACACAGGTAATCAAGTGTTGGAGCTAAGATGGAAGTATCACTGCAGACACAGGTAATCAAGTGTCAGAAGCTAAGATGGAAGTATCACTGCAGACAAGGCAGTCCTCTATGCTTGGTGCATGTGGGTGGCTAGGCAAAGCCTCTGTGGTTAGCACAGAGGTCCAAGAGAAACAAAATCAATGGATGCCTGTGTGATTCTAGGAGCTGCTCACGGAAACAGTCTTTGGGCTCTAGAGGTGCTCTGATTTGTGCGGGGTAAGGCTCTTGACTGGGCATGGACCTGGCACTGAAATACATTAGCCTCTAATGAAGTTAGGTCCTGACCTTCATAAGGAGACAGTGGAGCTGGTGTCCCACGGCAGTATGATGGCTGTGAACTAAAAGCTCATGAACTGCAGGCAAAACCAACAGATATATATTTTACCCGACACGCACAAGTTGGTAATTATACTCATTTACATATGTAAGTGGAGGTAAGAGCAGAGCCACTGTGGAGGCACTTCATACCAGCTAGCCCACACTTGTGGAGTGGCCGTGCCTGGGAGTCCAGCCCTATGGGGCTCATGTTTTAGCAGACTCCTCTCTAACCTCTGTGGGGAAGATGGAGTCCAGGGGCCCAAGAGTTTCCTCAGCCATTGTGGCAATAGCATCCTCTTGAAAGAAAGAAAAATTGTGTTCTTCACTGTAACCTGTTTAGAAAAAGAAATAAATAAAGTTTATCATCCTGATCCAGTGGTGCTGATTGTAATGTTACATATGGCAGGATCTGAAGATCATCAGACCCATGGAGAAAGGACCCAGAGCTCTCAGAACAGCCTGGCTCGTTCCCTGTTCTGCTTGGGTCTCATCTACTGTTGTGACACTTGGAGGCATCTGCTGTACACTAGCAAAGGCCAGCCCTGCACATGAATACAAACTACCCACTCTAAGGGAACCCACAGCTACAGGGACCATCCTAGGAAGAACCAAGTAAAATAAGGGCCGTACTTGAGTGGCTGGCGTCCGCCAAGGTCGCCACCTCAAAGGGGAGGTGGAGGAGCTATTTGTTTTGCTAATTTGGGACATTCCTGGGTTTATCTAACGGCTTTGGAGAAATTCTCACTAATCACTTAATCCATTCCAGGATGCCTGGGGTACTGGGCTAGCACTTGGGGGGGGGGGGGGCTGGGGGTTGGGCGTCTAGTCTCTCTGGTTTTTTTTTTTTGATGTGCTAAAGCAGCTGACTTTCTTAGGAACCGGAAGATAGGAGAGGTCTTTGAAGGCCTCCCGAGTCAGCAGGACAAAAGAAGAGATATTTAGAGCAATATAAGATGGCCTGTTGAGGCGCTGGGAACGGACAGGCCACGGTAGCACAGGGCAAACAACATGGCCTGACTTTGGACTGCCGTTATACAGCTCAGAAGCCATCCTCTAGTTACACCTTTATTTCTCCTGAATCTTAGGGTGCGTTTAAAGATCCCCATTTGTTCTTATATTTTTTTCAAGATAGGGTTTCTCTGTGTAGCCTTCTGACACTCTCTTAAATCATAATTTTATTGGTCTCTCCTTATCTCTCTGCTTGTTATGGCCACCTCTGGGCTAATGAGTAGTATTAAAACTTAAAGATGGATATTTAGTAAGCTTCTCTCCAATGGGGACACAAGAAGCTCCCCATGCAGCTGTACAAAGTCTGGGTCTCATAAACCATCAGTTCCTTCCTTGAGGGACCTTAGCTCTCTGTGAGACCATGTTAGAATCAACACGCTGCCACCTACTTACTTGAAGTAAAACAAGTTGTTTCCAGAAGGAACACATCTGCCTTTAACTTTCAAGGGCTGTACAGAGAAACCTTAAGTATAATTTGGGCCATAACAAAAGGCAGGCTTGGAGATTCCAATCTATTAATTCTATTGAACACCACCAAGCAGCCTGAATAGCCAGGAGAAGGGTGGGAGAGACTTAACCATTCAGGTAAATAGATAATCCATTAAGCCAACAATGGACATTGTGGTGAGTGCTGTCCTGCTCTTGTCAGGGTTGATTTATAGCCTTTGGATTGTCCCGCCCTCCTGCCGAGGGACTTGTATTCCCTCCCTTCCAATCTTTGTTCCCTTATCCACATCTATGGTGAAAACAAAGCAGAAAAGCAGCACATACCCCACGCTCCACTCTGGATGAGCTCTTCCTCTATAGCGAGAAGGCGGTTGTATTTGGTTATCCGTTCACCCCGAGAAAGACCCCCCAACTTGATAAACCGGGCACCGAGTCCAACAGCCTGAAGCGGGGGCGGGGAGAGGGGGTGACAACTTATTTTAAACAGCAGAATTTGGGTTTTAAGCTGTCCTTGTGAGGGGGTTTTCTCTTCTGGAAGTACAGTGGCCTGCTGGCAGGCTGAGCACTGATGGTGAACAGATGGAGTGCCTGGCAGTCCATCAGACTCTTTACCAGTGCGCCCATTTCATCAGGGCATGGCCTGGCCTTTTGCACCCTGTTTTAGGAGGAAGATTACAAGTGTGCACCCCCAGTCATTTTATTGCGCCCATCATTTTCCCTGGACTTCAATTTTGCCTCTTTTAAAAAGTTCAAAGATTAGAGCTCTACAAAAGGGAGCTGTCTGGGAGGAAGCATGTCTATTTCATAAAAGGTTACTCAACTTTCTCCACCAAAGACTGCATTTCCCTGAAATACCAATTCATCATAAAAGCCGTGTTTTGGCAATTCTGCAATTGACCATCGTTCTGCACTTACCAAATCGACAAGGCTGTCATCAGAGGACTCCGAGTCTGTGCTTCCAAAGACAGCAAGGTACTTCTTACCTACAAGAGCAGCTCCTGTCAGTCATGTGTGGTTGACAAGCAATTCATATTTGTGGAGGACTCTGATCACAGCTAGAAATTTCCTAGATGTAAGGGTTTCTGGGGATTGATTGGCTATCTGACCACTTGGGCATTCCCACCCAAAATGTGCATTTTTATTACCTCAGATCTGTTTAGTTACCTTATATGCTATTTAAAAGTAGGGGTTGGGGTGGTGGGCAAGAGAGATGCTCAGTGGGTAAAAACTCTTTCTGCACAGGCATGAGGACCTGAGTTTGAACCCCAGGGGCTCCTGTAAACGCTGTGTGCACCACCACTAACATCTGTAACCTCAGTATTTCCACAGAAAGAGGGGGCCGGTGAAACCCAAGAAGGTCTCAGAATAGCCAGCCTGGTCTATGCAGTGAAGGTGAGGTAACAAATAAGGTGGTGGGAGAGGGCTAATGCCTGAGGCTGTCCCCTGACCCACACTCACAAGCGAACGGCCATACAAAAGCACAAAGACATTCATCACTGCACTTAAGATCCATCCGATGTAAGATACAGGTTATCACTACTGAAAGGGTGGGGGAGGGCGCTCAAAGCAGATCACCTTTATAAGATCACAACCGTGACACTCAATCCATTGCACGTCAAGGGTATCGAGTGTGAAGTCCATGCCTGGCATAGCAACTTTCTCAATGTATCCGGGGAAATTGACTCAAAGGAATGTTTTTCTGGATAACTCAGAAGGAGTTGCTAGCCTTTATACATGTGAGGGTTTCAAAACCCCTTGAAACTTGCCAACGTCTATAAAGACGTTCCACAGTGGCAGTGTTTGTGTTTTCCAGGCAGGAACCTGCTGCGTAGCCAGCCTGAGAGAACAGGCCAGGCAGGAAGCTCTGCAGCGGGCACCTCCTAGCCAGTTTTGCTTGGGTGAACAGCCCACCTTCTGGTGCCTGCCCCATGCACTGGCTGCCAGGCTGTCTCTGAGCCCTGTGCCAGGTCTGAGACTGGCCTTCTGTCTAGCTCACAAGCCTGATGGTGCAGTCTCTCTGTGTTAATATTGTGCGTACATACAGCGCAGCTATGACCTCGCTGTGCACAGGTGGACAGGGCAGCTATGATCCCAATGGATCTATACTGCATTCAGGATATGGACCCTTAAACACACAGTTCTTCACAGGCATCACTGTAGAGGTTACTGTGATGAAAGTTCAAAGCAGCAGCATTAGGGGCCGCAGTTCACAGACCATGTGGATATCAGCATACAGTTCATTTAAATCAAAACTTGAAGGATGAGGATTTGACTAATGATTGACAGGGCAAAGTGCATGTCTAGACTTGGAAACATGGAACCGAAGATGAACAAGTGTGGGCAAAGGGGATCACTGTGGGGAAGTCTAACCTGGGATCACCAAGGGGAGGTCTAGCCTCTGCAAACCTCAGTTCCTCAGTAGGAAAGAGAGAGGGCAATGTGTCCAACTTCAGTTGGGAACGTTTTCTCTGAGGCTGGAATGGCTGCCCCTGCTACTACACAGAGCTGCTCCTTCCAGATTCCCTTCTAGACTGGTCTACAGAGTGAGTTCCAGGATAGCCAGGGCTACACAGAGAAACCCTGTCTCGAAAAACCAAAAAAAAAAAAAAAGATTCCCTGCTAGGGACCTTCGTCCTGATGTGTCAGCTTTGCCAACCGCCTTCCCGCTCCAGGTCTCTGTCCTGACAGAAGAGCTGCTTCTCCTAAATGTAATCTTCTTGCCATTTCCTTAACTGTTGATACATACCAATTCCCTTCTAAGAGTGGTCTAGTTCCCACCTCCAGACGTCCCCAAGCCAGCATACAGTAAAATGGCCGTGTGTGTATGAGGAGAGAGAGAGAGAGAGAGAGAGAGAGAGAGAGAGAGAGAGAGAGAATGTATTAGGGACAGTCAAGTTTCGATCAAGCTGATTACCAAGTACATTCCTACTTGGGCTGTGCCTATGTAGCAGAATGGAAGCTCACTCTTCCATATGGAACCTCCTATGTTTGTGGAGGAAATGAGTCTATAATTAATTGTGTGTGCTCACATGGGGCATGTGTATGTGTGGGTAAGCATGTATAAATGCATATTTTGGAGGTCAGGGGATACACTCAGGTCTTGATCCTCAGGAAGCCTTCTGTCCATCCATCCATCCATCCATCCATCCATCCATCCATTGAGGTAGGGTATCTCATTATCTTGGAATTTCACCGAGCAGGCTGGACCGGCCAGCCATTAAGTCCAGGGATCCTCCTGTCTCTAGCTCCCATCACCCCATCACCACCACCACTGGGATTATAAGCCTACATTTGACTTTTTACATGGGTTCTGGGAATTGAACTCAGGTCCTTGTGCTCATGAACAAGCATACTGGTCATGATGTGGAGGGACATTCACGGCCTTACTCAGGTGTGGCAGACTGACATATATGGCCCTTCTGTTCCCTGGTGGAGCTTGGTGCCTCACCTTTATGAATGCCAAGCTGTTTCTCTAAGGACTACTCTGTCTCTGGTGACCTGGCGAAGGTACCAGCTGTTTCCCAGGGCAGGATTCAAAGCTTTAGGCTTCTCCTGGGGCAGTAAGGGCTGGGTACCCCTTCTGAGTGTCTCTGATATTCCTCTGTACCCCAAACTACCAGCCTAAAGCAAACAGATGGGGATGCTAAGATGGCTGTGACCTCTGGAAGGAAGCCAGGCTTTAGTTCCTGTTAGGGGCAGAAAGCCCTGCCTGCTGTGAGGCTGAGCGTGGTGGCCATCAGTGAAGGGTCTGACCTTGTGGGCTAAAGCTGCCATGGAACATCATGGTGCCAGTCCCTAAGCTGCACTCAGTCCCCCACGATGGCTGAACTTTCTTTGCTTTCAAGATTTAATCCTCGATTTGCATTAGCTTAGACATACTGTGTGGGTTTGGCTCCTTGCATAACCAGGCCATTACAGGTCTCGAAGATCAATATTTTACTCACTGTTGATAAGATGGGTTATTTCCACCAAGTCAGACATTGTGGTTTGGTTTGTGTGCTTTATGATCAGTCCGTGGGATTTCAGGGTGTCTATATTTCTGTACTCTAGGAGTTTAGAGACACTTTTGGAAGCTGCGCCTGCAATTATGTAGCACCTGGAAGCCAGAGCAGCATAGAGGCTGTCCCACTGCTCAGAGTCCTGGGCAAACATTTAAGAGTTGATCGTTTATTGCCTTGAACACCATCACAAAACAACAGGAATAGTGGCACAAAATCAAGTCATACACTTCTTCTGAAACATAAAATATCTTCCTTGATACCTGTGACCTCCCTGTATCACTGTCAGACAAATTAGAAGCTTTGTGGAGAGAAGCATCAAGTAATTTGATTTGAGCCTAAAGATCTTGTAGAAAAAAATAAAAACAAAATCCAAAAGCATTAATGCTTCAAGTAGTATCCTCACTCTGACTATGGAGTTCTTTAAGCCCCAGGCATCACCATTCAGTTTTGTCCACGGTGTGGTTAAGCACTGACTGGCTAGAAGATTCTTTGGTTACTTCTATGAAACAAATGAACACCTGAATCAAAAGGCCTTAACCATCTTTATATGTCAATGACAGTGAGACCACTGTATGGCATGAAATGTATAATTAGGGGCGTGTGTGCGTGTGTGTGTGTGTGTGTGTGTGTGTGTATGCATGTTCATATGTGCAAGTGCCTAGGCGAGGGTCTGCATGTGCAGGTGCGTGCGTGCGTGCGTGTGTGTGTGTGTGTGTGTGTGTGTGTGTGTTATGAGTATACCTACATGCACATGGCCACTGGACCAGATTTCAAGCCTTCCCATATTTGCTGACTATGCAGGTGGGAACTATATTGACAGAGCTGTCATTACAAGGCTCAGTGAGGCCCTGAGTTCTGCTGTATTTTCTGAGAGAGAAGTAAGTATTCTAAAGAAGAGAAGGAGCTGGGAAGCCTCGAAACTCCACGTTAGCCCTATCTGGCTTTCCTATTATGTGTAATGTGGTTAGTTGTCTCAGATGTGTGTTCAGTACACAGATGGCCCTCAAATGCATAAAGTCAAGAACTGCGCTTTTAGATGAGGTCGTACATGGCCTGTAGATGACCCTTGGTAGATACATTCATTTGAATATACTGCAAAGCCTCGGGATCTCAAACCTTCTAAAAATATAGCTGTTACTTTTATGCATATGTAGTAAATGGCCTTAGGCTGAGAAATATCTGGCTTCATAAAAGTCCTATTTCCACGAGCACATGAAAATGATATATGATTAACCTATCGAAGCACCGGCTGGCTCAGCAGGGATGGCTTCCATCAGTCAGGCTGCTTGTAAATACACAGGTACTCCTGAAGGGCTTGCGAATGGCTCGTTTCATTTCACAGACGGGCAAGCTCCTAGGTAATTGTGTTCCTGCTATTCATTTGCTTAGTAAGTGCCTTTTCATATATGCCAAAACAAAGTAGTCCAGCCCCAGCCCAAATTACAACACATTCCCAATAACAGAGATCCAGAAGAATGGGGTTTTTATTCTGCTTTGTTATAAAATGTGGAAGGTGAGAACGCCTACTTTATCCCGTGTAAAATATATGTTCCGAGACAGAAAAGGTGGGCCCTGCTTACCTCCTTCCTGAAAGGATCAATTAAGGCGATTATGGAAGGATGCTTGTTGATCAGATCCACGTACAGCTCCACCATCTCAGCCGCGCTTTTGTAGGAGCCCGCCATCACTTCATACTTCCCTTTACTCTGTGGTGTGAGGAAGGCGGTGAAGGATCAGGGGTGGGTTCTTCAGGAGCTCTCATACCGACAATTATGCACTAGCTCCGACAGGGTGCGATCCACTCTGCGATCTATGCACCCTAACTTGTGTGGTTTGTAACCTGGGGAAGTCAAATGACACCCCAGGGAGCTCTTCACACAGATTGTGGATGAAGCCTTCTATACAGCAAACCGTCCATCCGGCACAGACTGGGAGAAGAAAGGCTCTCTATTTAGGTTTATGACATGGCTGTGCAGGTCCCCCAGCTGCCTGGGTAGGTGGACAATAGCCCACACCTACAAACTGTCACAGAGTGCAACGCAGACCAGCCTACTCTGGAACCCACTGTCTTTCAACTCACAGGGATCCAGTCTCTCATTTCCCTTTCTGTAAACATTGTAAACTGTGAAGTCAGGGCGAAGTTGTTGCATACTAATATCCAACATGAGAACCAAGTGGTCCTGGGAAGGTGTTGCAGGGGACCCACACAGTGCCCTGGAAGAGAAGGTTCTGATGCAAACCTATTCAAATGATTTCTGCAGAGACTCTGGGCATTAAGTATGAAAGTAAATGGGGTTGACGCTTAGCCTTGAACGACAGCAGCTTGTGTTCACCTTTGTGATAAGGGGTGGTGCTAGGGGTGTTTCAATTAGGGAGGTGGGGTAGGAAGCGGGGGGGGGGGGTCAGTTAGCTTTGCTAACACACCCCTGCTGTTCCAGCCAACAGATAGACTCTACCTGGACAAAACAGGTTCCTGAGAAGTCTACAGTAAAATGTATTTCTACTTTTTTCAAATTAAAAAGCAGTAAGAAGTTTTAGCTTCTATAATGAGAAGCTTAAAAATCCTGTCCTGTCGGTGAAGAATGCTAATGACTTTGAACTAACGTTATCATGAGAATTATATCAACCTAATACATTTTACTGAATCTAAGCAATAAATACCCATTCTAGTTAGCACTAGCAGTCAGTATAGTCATAGTCCTTGGTATACATTGCTGATGAAAACAGGCAATTATTTTTCTTAATGGTATGCTCAGGAACCAATCATTACATGAAGAATAGGAAATTACTTTAAACATCCCTCTGTGCGCTGAGTTTCTTTAGAAGTAAAATAACTTCTAGAAATCAGCCAAAACTTAAGGTTCTTCTATACTGCTCAATTTTTTTCTTTGTAGTGAAAGTTAGAATCACAGTTAAGTGGAATCCTATGTGCGCGTGTCTCCTGAACCTGACATTAATTACCAAGTTGGCACTAGTGTGCCTCAATATGACAGGCATTTTATAAGAACAAGACTCAGCACGGGTGCATCTGAGAATGGGAAGCATGCATAAAACAGGAAACTGACTGGATTTCCTCACAGAGATTCCCGGGTATAGAGATGAACTGCTCTGTCGCCTGGGGGAAGAGGAGTGGGGGGAGGGGGAGGAGTGGGAGGTGGGATGGTGGTGGTGGGAGCAGTTTGTATTTCCTTTTAAAATGTTTTCCTCTATAGGTGAAAGATTGCCAGGTGATGGTCCAGGCTGGAGACAATAATGTATTTAGTTGAAATAAATCCACATTCCTCATGAACTTAGTAACTTGGGAGTGTGGCTCAGTGGTGTATGTTTGCCCAGCATGTGTGAAGCCCTAGGGTTTGGGTCTCAATGCCTGACAAATTCACCATTTCCAACCAAATGATTTATACTCACAAAACATACCAGACTGTTAAATTATCTCTCAACAGCTTCCATGATTACACTATAAATCATGCAATTAAATAGGTTCCTAATGTCCACAATGAAGGGATTTAAACTTTTTTCACTTAAAAAAAAAAGATTTAGTTATTATTTTATGTATGTCACTGTCTTCAGACACACCAGAAGAGGGCATCGGATCTCCATTACAGATGGTTGTGGGCCACCATGTGGTTGCTGGGACTTGAACTCAGGACCTCTGGAAAAGCAATCAGTACTCTTAACCACTGAGCCATCTCTCCAGTCCTGACTTTTTTTTACTTTCAAAACCATTTTATGTGTCCATTTTAATTGCAGAATTTCTATATATAATCACAATGTTTTAATGTTACTTTAAAAAATTAATAGCGCATTGTTTAACTTGGCCTTCTTAGCTCCATTTGTATTTATGCATGTATGACAGCAACCATTCAGAAAATATTCAGGTAAATTTTAATTTAAGAACGCTGTCCTGTAAACCAGGTGGCTGTACGGGGGGGGGGGGGGAAGACTTACGTAATCCATCATCTCATGCCCAGCGCAGTTGATGGCGAGATGGAAGTTCACTCCCAGTTCCAACCCCAGGTTCGAACAGATCCCCTGAATAAGCAGCAGTGGCTGTTCTATGGTGTCGTAGTTGATGGTTAAACAGCCAAGATGAGACACCTTGCCAGTGATCGGCGGCTGCAAAATCCAAAGAAAATGGCACAAGTCACCACAGAGTGTTAAGGTTCTTGGAACGCCTTGTGATAGCACATGGATCTCCAAAGATCTACTTTTTCTCATTCTGGATGATTTCTAAACCCACTCCACACCCACCCCTGGTCTGGTCATACAGTTCCCCACACCACCTGGCTTTTCTTTCTTCAGTGTGCCAATATACTCTAATTGACTGGCTCTGCCCTTGAACACCGGGCTAGTCTGAGCCACAACCACCAGGCTATCCCTGTAAACATCTGTAGTTCTCTAACTTGGTCAATCCTCCTGTTCGAAACCTACTTTCTTACGTTTGGTTTTCCTCTAGGTGAGCATAACTGTGACACTTTTTTAATTAGTGCAGTGAGATGACTTGGTGGATAAAGGCCTACCCCACCAAGCCTGGCACAGAAAGCCACATGGTAGGGGGAGAGAACCAACTCTGAGCTGTTCTCTGACCTCCGTGAGCATGAACACTGCCTTTTTCTTTCTTCCTCTGTTAGTGATACAACAAACATCTAGACCGTCCTATGTTGGTCTGTTATTTATAAAGATGGTCTCTCACCTACAGGGTCGCATCCAGTCCTGCTGCTCCTAAAGGCTGCCTGTGCTCTTAGGATCTCAGCTAGCTGATAGTGGCTCTCCAGGAACCCTGCAGTCCGGAAGAGGGAGACTGAGGCCTCTGTGTTAGACTGAGCTCTCTCTATTAGCACTCTTGGAACAAATTCTTTCTCACTGACTTAGACCTGGTCTTGGAAGCACAGAACTAAGGAGGAGAAAGGGCCCACTCAGTGCCCACTCACCTGAGCTCTTTTGCCCCCGTTATGCCCTTTTTTGGTCTCTGGTTTTGGAGATGGGAGCTATGGGAAGAGAAGATAAAGGAACATGTTACTTGGTATTTTCAGACATCCTTGTGGCAGTGAGCAGGGCAGTGGGCCCTGTGGCTGGCTATTCTTAGGGGACTGGTCTTTTACACTATGAATTTTACTCCCATTCATATGTGTACAAACGTGGAGATCATTCCACTAATGCCCTGCTTAGTCCCCAAGTGTTTCTCAAACCCAAACGCATCTTTAGCTCCTCTGCCCCTCTGCCTTCTCACTCACCTACACGTTCATACTAACAGAGCACACACAGGTCACATTAGGAACCCCTGGTGTGTGCAGGGGAGACCTTGTGGGCAGGCGGAGACCAAATCCTCCCTTGACCGCTTGCCAGTGTGGGATTTGCTTTCACAGGTCCAATATTCTCAGAGCAAAATCAAGGTCGATTTGATCTTTTGCGAGAGCAAAATGTCATGAGATAGTTTGTAAATCCTAACGGATGATCTTAGCCAAGAGTCAGTTATCTCAAGAGAATAAAATGGGATTGTCCAATATCCTCGGAAGACAGAGCTGCTGCCAGTGAGCAGTGTGTGCGCTTGGACAACAGGAAGCTTCAGCTGTCAGCTTGACACAAACCCAGGGTCACTCACTCACTGAAGAACTGCCCAGGTTAGACCAAGCAGTAAGCAGTATCCCCATGGCTTTGGTTTCAGGTTCCTGTCTGAGTTCTTGCCCTGACTCAGTGATGGATTGTCACCTGGAAGTGGAAGCCACATAAACCCTCCCTTCCCAGGCTGCTTTCCCCGTCCTGGTATCTGTCATAGCAGCAGGAGAGCAAACTAGGACCAACTTGGTTTGCCTGGGAAACCCAAAACAAACAAATGTGTTCTCCATAGCGACCAGAGCAATACTGGTTTAATTCCACACTGAACTGCAAGCTGGATCTGAGTGCCAGCAACCGCCACACTTTACATACCATCTCCATTGCTCTGTTAACTTGTTTCTGAATTTCCAGAAGCAACTCGATACCCTGTAACAGAATAGCCAGGGTGTACAACTGTACAACTTTAGGTTTCACATATGAAAGCCATAACCTGATGGCCAGTGTTTCCTGGGACTGCTCATGGACTCCCTATGAGTGTATGCCAGTCTACACGATAAGAGAGACAAAGGTTAATCTCTGGCCCCTGTAGGACTAAGTGTGAGTGACAGGCTGTGCCACGGTATTGTCATTGTGAAAACTGGCTAAGTAGTCTTTATCATAGTCTCCTGCCCAAGCTGGACAATGGTGTAATGCAAGGCACAGGTCACCAAGGAGGCCTGGCTAAGTTAGTTTGAATCCACCATCAATTAAGGAGTAGAGTGTAGTGGGGATGAGACTGGAGAGGAAGTTCATCTGGAGGGCACTTGTTTGTTTTGTCTTGTTGTTTTTTTGCAGGGGACATGGGATCAGTTCCCAGCATCCACACGGCGGCTAACAATTGTCTATAATTCTAGTTCCAGAGAATCCAACACTCTCTTCTGACTTCCTTGGACCCTGTAAACACATGGTGTACAGGCATACATGCAGCTAAAACAGCCATACGCATAAAATGGAGACAAATAAATTTTCAAAAGGAGGAAACGGAGGCCTGCTGTGATGGTGAGGGCCGCTCAGGGGAGGATGATGAGGGAAAGGAGGAAACAGAGGCCTGCTGTGATGGTGAGGGCCGCTCAGGGGGAGGATGATGAGGTGGACACACAGAGCATTCTGCGGTCCCTCTTGGCACAGCAAACAGTGACTCAGGATCCTGCTGTGCGGCCTGACTATGTGCAGTCTGACTATGGCCAGACAGAACCTGGCAGCTGGTGTGTTGGATATAAACTCTAGTCACCCAAAATTTTTAAAGGGTGAGGCAATAACTTTGTTTAAAAAGACTCTTCTTCACAGAGAATGCAGGCAAGGCTTTGAGAAAGCTTATCCCCACTAACTTGGGAAAATTTCATTCTTTGCAGGAGGCAGTGAGGAGAGTCTCCTCTGCTTTTTCTGAAAGCATTCACCATAGCATAAACCTTATGCAGTTAAGACACCACCATCCCTGAGAACTGAAGCTTTGACACAGGATGCATTCACCTGACACAGGCACTGACCGCCCCATGGGTGCTGTCCTGCTTGATTCCCTAAAATACCATTTAATTCACTTTCTCCTGATCTACACTAAAATTCACCAATGATGGAGTGGGGGGAGGGGAGCAAATAGGAAAAGTGTCTTAGCTGTTATCAGGTACTTGTTTAGTTGTTAATCCAGGACTGGGAATACAAATCACTTCTTTCATTAAATGTAGCTTCCCAGGTGACGACTTCCCACAGCTCAGTACAGATCCCATCAGTAAAGGCATAGTGAATGTCGACGGCTGCTCCTGAAACGCCACGGAAAGTGAAGGCGGGTGAGGATGGCAGCTCCTGGTACTGCAACCTTCCCGGCTCCATGCCATGATGGGGTCTAACGTTACTAACCTGATCGTGCTTCAGTAATGCAAGGGTTAAGTACAGAGGAGTGCTGGCCAAGGTCGCGCTGGTTTTGGCCATTGCCAGTGACACAGCTCCTATGGCCATGCTGCCATGGAGGACTGGTTCAGGGGGCTCTGGTGGTAAAATAGGTTTCTCCAAAAGAGTGTCCCTCCGTCCTGGAGAGGAGAGCATAGAGAAAGGATTCTTTTCGAGAAATCTCACAGGAATAAAACCACAGTTTAATGTTGCACGCATAGATGACCCAGCACAGAGGCAAGGGTGAAGACCAAGGCTGGGCCTTCTGAGCTCCTCTTCAGATTTGCTGACTTAGCAGCGTTCAGTCATCCTCAGCCCTGGATTCTGTCTATTGAGT
This sequence comes from Rhynchomys soricoides, assembly GCA_019843965.1. Taxonomy (NCBI): domain Eukaryota; kingdom Metazoa; phylum Chordata; class Mammalia; order Rodentia; family Muridae; genus Rhynchomys; species Rhynchomys soricoides. The sequence goes on from JADRCH010000089.1 coordinate 2,153,703, forward strand.
TTTTGGCCACTCACCGTGAGCTTGGTCCACGACCATGTGAGGTGGCTGCTACTAGTCCCACACTTGCTTGTGAGTGAACTGGGATTAGTTGTGGTTGAGAGACCACAACATATTGGTTGCCTATTATCTTACAGGAAGTAGATGCAAACTTGGTGTGGGGTTTGAATTCCAAAGCCTGCCCTTCTGCATGTCACCGTGGCCCCCATGTACCCAACCCTGAGAACCTATCTTGTGTTTGCCTAACTTGCTGTCTTTCTATCTAAACCCAGAGACAGCCATGCATTGTTCCTTGTCTGCCTACTCTTTCTAGTCAAGCCCAAACCCAGCAGTCTACCTGGAATCCTCAGCTGTGTTCACTCTGCCCGTTCTCAGGCAGCCTGAGAACAGAGTCCCTCCTAAGGCTCCAGTCTCCTGTTCTTCCCCACAGCTACCCCAGGTCCTCAGTGGAGATAAGATGAATCAGCACCCAGCACATGTTTAGTGCTGAGCAAATCTCTACCTCCACTGTAGTTTCTCTTCCCTTAAGCTCCAAGTTTTGTGAGTCAAAGGCAACTGCCAAATGCAGGGTCACTGTGGGCCCCACGAGCAGCTCAATCAAGTCCACCAGAGCCTCTAGGGGAAAGACTGGTCTACTGTGACTACTTCGGTCAGGTGTGTTCCCCTCTCTGAGCCTCAGCAGTAGAGACAAAGAGACAAAGGATCAAGATTCCACCAGGCCTAAAGCTGTCACAGTTAATGAAACCCACTTTCTAACTGGGTATTCACTTGCTCGGGGGTCATGCTAGCTCTGATTCAATTAATATAAAATGCTCATGATTCCAGGGGCAGGTCTAGAGTTAGCAGACTGGAGGGGCTGCCATCAGCACTCTGTTGGAAGTATGGAGCAGTGGTCAGATTGAAGCAAAGCTTCATAAAACAAACGCTAATTGATATGTGGGCCCAAGACAGAAACACTGCTCCTTGCAGGTTAAGGTTTCTGTCTGCCTTGAAGACAGTTAAGTTCCTGTTTGTCCAGTGTTAATTCCTTGCAAGTTAAGGTTTCTATTTATAGTTAAGAATAAGTTCCTGCTTCTTGGATCTGCCGGGAAGTGCCTGCGACCCCTTTCACAGGATGTAACCCTACCATTGGCCCTTTCCTTTCCTTTATCTTTCACAAAGCGTAGCAGCCAGCTCTCGCCCTGGCAAATGCCTTACCTCTCCTCTAAAAGGGGATTCTAGAAGCCAGAAGGGGCTGATCTCTCAAATCCCAACTTAGGGTGGGACAGCTGGCGGGCCAGTCCTGGGGCACCCCATAATACTGCTTGCTTTAATTGGACAATCTTGGATTTAGTCTTTTCTCTTTGTGATTCTTGGGTTTAACGAATATGCAAATCAAAGCAGACTCTTTATTATGGGGTGGCTCTTTTGATTGCTTCACAGAAACTTTGAAGGAGGTGCAAATCCCTGCCCTCCAGCTCCCACCTCCTTTTTACCCCTCCCCCCACTGCCACTGTTTAGGGGATTTTATTCAGTAAGTGCTCACCTATGATTAAGGGCACAATCGTTTTTTTTGTTCCTCAAATAAAAAGTGGAGGTAGGGTGGGATAAAAGCTTGTCCACCCAGCACAGCAGCCGAAAGGGGTGAAAGGAACCAGGCTGGGCGCTGCCCACCCGCCTACCCTTCCTACTAAAGGTGTTACAAGCCACTCACCTGCCTTTTGCCCTTTCTTTTTGGAGGGAGGCGGGGGAGGTGGTGGCAGAATTACCGGTGGAGATACGGGAACTGCCTCCTCCTGGCTCCTTTCCAATTCTTTTCTCTCCTTATCTTCTTGTACTTTTTGTTCAAAGAAGATCCTGAATGGCAAGAAATACAAGCCTTTACAACGGGAAGTCATGTTTAACTGCTGACCCTGGTAAGGTTACAATAATATGATTTTTTTTTAAAGCTAATGAGCAGATTAGCTTTAATTCCCTAGGTTAATAAAAGTAATGATGGTGTCAAAACCATTTTTCTTTTTCAAGAATCAAAATTCATTTTGCCCGGAAAGCAATGCTTGCTAGGTGTTCATTGCTGAAATTGTTTGAGCTCTTTTTATACCCTCAAAATAAAACTTGAAGACATAATTTGAGTAAGGGTGACTGGATTTTCTTTTTATATAAATGACATTCAGAAGCCAGACCACTCAAAAATCCTAAGAGAAAATAGTATTGTAAAGATGTATTTCCTTTTCCCCCTTTGTGTGTGTGTGTGTGTGTCTGTGTGTGTGTGTGAAGGCCAGAGATGTCCAACCTCTCCAGGAGCCAGGCTTATAGGTGAGCTACCAGTGTGAATGCTGGAAACTCCCCTTGCACTGCATATTCTGCAAGAGCAGGATGAACTCCTAACTGCAGAGCCAGCTCTCCAGCCTCCCGTTTTCCTTTTGATGAGAATCGGGGTGTGTGTGACTTAAAATGAGCATGATAAAAAACTTTGGGGAAACCCTAGTAATCACAACTACCCAACAGTTCACACCCCCCCCATTCTTGAATAAAGAAGATAACAGCTTCCATAGAGAAAAAGGAAAATCAAAACATCCCATAGAAACATGAATCAGATCAGCTTTGCACAAGACTCTTACTAATAATCCTGTAAGAGATCAGGACTCCT
>JADRCH010000089.1:2161328-2167586 GCA_019843965.1 Rhynchomys soricoides
ATCCAGACAAGATTTAATTCTAAATGTAAAAAACACATCTTGTTAGGATGCAAACTTGCTTTAGTTTTTAATGAATGGTAAAATCATATACCAAAGAATCACCGTTATTAATAAATGTTTGATTTGTATACCAATTTTACCTATCTATGCATAGAAATCTCTTGGGGTGGCCATGCAAGCATGAAGAACCCAAGCTCAGTGTCCTGCACCCATGTAAAAGGCCAGGCATGGTGAGAAATGTTTGTTGTCTTAGCACTGGGCAAGCAGAGACTGAGGGGTTTATTGGCCAACCAGTCCAGCTGAATTGGTGAGTTCCAGGTTAAAGTAGGACTCCTGTCTCAAAATACAAGGTGGAGAGTGACCAAGGAAGACAACTGGTGTTGAACTCTGACCTTTACAAGCTTGCACACATGCAATTTTAAACTTCTTGGGTAAATCAGGACAGTGAGCAGTCTGTCTAATGCTGCTCCGCAGGGCCAATGTATTGACAGAGGAACATGAAGACAGAGAAGTGTTTATAGCCCTGGCCATTATTATTTTGAAATGGAAGCTGTACCTGAGCCTGTGGTCCACCTCGGCCTGGTTGGAGGGGACCAGACCCCGCAGCTCCTCTGTGATGGACTGATTGATCCATAGCACAGCGGTGCTCACTGCCTGGTTCCTTTCTGCCTTCTCTTCGTCCAGTGCCTCCGACAAAGCGTTCTCCACGACTTCAAAGTGAGTAGGTATCGCCACGGAACAGATGTTCTGACGAGGACACAAACGTGCATCTGCATTTTCTCTACCTCTCCCAGAAGATGGGTGCAAAATTCCCACGTCAAGCTTCCCCTAGCGCTGCTTCTCCAAGAAACAGCTACAGATTTAATCATGATTGTTCTCCCCTAGAGGTTGTGACAATCTTACTTGTAACAAGTAGGTAACACCATGAGTTAAACTGTTAAATTGTTTTTAATTTTTAAATTTACTTTTGTTTTCTGGCCACAGAGTATCCTGTAACCCAGGCTGGCCTTCAACTCACTATGAATAACAGGTTTCCTGAGATAGAGTATCATGTAGCCCAGACTGGCTTAAACTCACTATGATTAAAAGAAGGTTTCCTGAGATAGAGTATCATGTAGCCCAGGCTGACCTTAAACTCACTATGAGTAACAGAAGATAGCTTGACTACTGACCCTCTTAGCCTCTGCCTGCAGAGTGCTGGAGTTACAGGAGTATACCACTACTTCCTGCTGGTAAAACTATCTGAACGAATTGTTTAAATTGTTACTCTTTATACTTCAACCACATGACCCCAAATGTAGATGTATAGAGCCCATTGCAGTATAATGTCAGAATATTAAAGGTATTTTTTTTGGTCTCATTTCCTTCTTCCTCCCAAGATCATTTTCAGGCCAGCACATAGGAACGTAGAGGCCGCTGCACTGCTGATTGTCTGACTCAAGCTTTTTTGAATACCTATGAGTAAATACGGATGTACATAGGTACACATCACAAGTATTAATTTCAAAACATTAACTTTCTGCAACGTACACAACTCTTGTTAATTAGTACAGTGATGGGCGGGGCACACTAAAGAACACATTTTAACTGCCTCATACCTTGGGGAAATTTTGAACGGTGCAGTATACTTCCACCTGTAGAGCAGGGAGTCCCAGTCCATCCAGTATGGATTTCCCCACTATCTTGCATATGGAGGGAGGCTTCGAAAGCTTAGAAAAGTAGTTTGCCTTCAACACATACACAAGAGCAAAAATCAGAAAACCACACTGAGTTTATCTGCAAGGCCAGACACACTGATTTTCCTACAAAACCTGTCCACAAATGTCCTTTCTCCACACCTCTGCTGGGGCAGCCTGTCTCAGCAGGAACTCAGAGACACTTCTTTTTTTTTTTAATTATGACTTATTTTTTGAAATTATACAATTATTATATATATATTTTTAATTTTTATTTTTTTAATTTTCCTACTTTATTTACATTTCAAATGTTTCCCCCTTTCCAGATCTCCCCTTTGGAACCTCCCCATTTCCTCCCCCCTCCCCTTGCCACTATGGGGGTATTCCCCCACCCACCCACTCTCGTCTTCCCTCCTTGGCATTCTCCTCTACTGGGGGATCTAACACCCTCAGGCCCAAGGGCCTCTCCTCCCCCTGATGGCTAACAAGACCCTCCTCTGCTGCATTTGTGACCAGCACCATGGGTCCCTCCATGTGTATTCTTGGGTTGGTGGATCAGTCTCCAGGAGTATGGGGGGGAGGTCAGGTCAGTTGCCACTGTTGCTGCCTCCCTGGGGATGCAAACTCCCTCAGCTCCTTCAGTCCCTTCTCCAAGTCCTCCATCTGGGACCTCACACTCCGCTCTACTGTTGCTGTGAAGTGACTCTTGGGTATTTCGAACTTTTGGGCTAATAACCACTTAACAGTGAGTACATACCGTGTTCATTCTTTTGTGACTGCGTTACCTCTCTCAAGATGATATTTTCAAGATCCATCCATCCATTTGTCTGCAAATTTCATGAAGTCATTGTTTTTAATAGCTGAGTAGTATTCCATTGTGTAAATGTACCACATTTTCTGTATCCATTCCTCTGTGGAGGGACATCTGGGTTGTTTCCAGTTTCTGGTTATTATAAATATGGTGGCTATGAACATAGTGGAACATGTGTCTTTATTACATGTTGGAGCATCTTCTGGGTATATGCCCAGGAGTGGAATAGCTGGGTCCTCAGGTAGTATTATGTTCATTTTTCTGAGGGTCCGCCAAACTGATTTCCAGAGAGGTTGTATCATCTTGCATTCCCACCAGCAATGGAGGAGTGTTCCTCTTTCTCCACATCCTCGCCAATATCTGCTGTCACCTGAGCTTTTGATCTTAGCCATTCTGACTGGTGTGAGGTGAAATCTCAGAGACACTTCTTAACCCATGGACTTGGTGTCATCCTCTAGCAAGCCTTTCTATGGCAAGCTGACTAACTCTCTGATCCTTCTTTTCAAATTGTGGAAGTCATTCGTCTGTACACTGTGACATATTCAGATTTAAAAATCCTGAAGAGGATGATTTTATTCATGCCCACTCCTAGGCAGGCACCTGGCTTTTCAACAGTGAAGCCGGTGATGACCTCACCTATGCTGATGCACAGTGCCACCTAACTCAAACAGGCCTCTTGGGAATCTAAGTAATTGTAATTTCCTTTAAGTGGCAGAGCAGAAATCACTTGGAAGCCATCCAAGGCTGATGTCTGAGGGCTCAGCTGCCTAGCAGACTAGGAAGAAACACTAAGTACCTGTGAGACCTGTGATGCTCAGTACCACCTAACTCAGACAGGCCTCTTGGGAAGCTTAGTAATTGCAGCCCCTAAGGGGATAGGAACTCCATGGGAAGAGACAACAGAGTCGACTAACCTGGCCCTTGGGACTCTCAGAGACTGAACAACCAACCAAAGAACATACACGCACTGGACCTAGGCCTCCCCACACATATGTAACAGATGTGTACTTCTGTTACACATGGTCTTCATGTGGGTCCTGCACAACTGGAGCAGGGGCTATCCCAAAAGCTGTTGCCTGTATGTCGGATATGTTCTCCTAGATGGACTGCCTTCTTGAGGGGGAGGTGTCCTTTTAAAATTGGGACTAAACAACATGTTAACAGTTTCTTCAGCAAAAGACAAAGGGATGGAAATCTTTATCAGGCCTTCACTCACCCATTCCACAAATAGTTTGTAAGTGTCCCTATGTCCTACTGTGGGGGGGGGTAGGGGTTGGGGATATGGGTGGGGGGGATCACTTAAATACCTGAGGCACAAGTTCTTTATTTAGAAATGGAGACTGGTGTTTTGTTTTAATCTTGCAGAGTTTCCAGAGATGGAAATAACGAAGAGTGGTACCCCAACTCCTTTCCCCCAAGCCAAATCTGATGCGCAGGGCTCCCCTCCTCAGCAGAAGATCCTCAGCTGACTCAACGGATTACTGTAGGGCAGCCCTAGGAGAGCTCAAGGACGCTCAGTCAACAGCCAAGAGGGAAGGGCCTCCGGAGTGAAATCTGCATTTAGGCAGTCACTGGCCCGAGAAGTTGGGTACCTAGCTAATGCAGGATGCGTAGGTTTTCACACCCGGGTGCTTAGGCTTGGAATCTGAGACATCTGGGGCAGTGCAAGCCAGTGGAATGGGGCCGTGGTGGGCTGCAGCCAAGTCCCCGGCGTTCGTTCCGTGGTCCAACTAGCGTTCCCGCTTGAGGTCCAGCATGGGTGTCCCCCCGCCCCGCAGGCAAGGTGAGTTCGGCGTTGGTTTAGAAAGCCAACGGCAGGTGAGCTTCTTGGATAGTAAAGGAGCTCGCCAGGCTCGGGGCCGACCCGAGCTACAGACCCATCCCGGGTCCTCTTGTCAACTCTCCGCATCCTCCCCGCGCAGCTCGATCGCCCAGCGTTTGTTGGGCCCACCCCCACCCCTCCGTCCAGCAGCGCGCAGGCGCGACTCTGTGGCGCAGGCGCAGACGCAGCGCGCTGCCGCAGCGTGGGCCGGAGGGAGGAGGGAGCTCACAGCGGGTCCCTACCAGGTGCCCGTAGACGTCCGCAGGCTGGAGGTAGAAGGTGGAGTTGAGCAGCTCTTCCAGCTTGCGCGGGACGTCGTTCTCCTGGTAGTACGCCATCGCCTGCTGCTTCAGTTTCTGCAGGTCCCTAGTGATTCCGCCGCTGCGGCCGCCGCCTTCGTCCCCCATGGTAGGAGACTTAGGGCTACAGCGGGGTTTCGCCAGGGGGCCCGCCAGCGTCCTTTTGTCGCTAGGCAACGCAACGAGATCCCGACCCCTAGATCTCGCGAGGCTTCCTGCCCTCGGTAGAAGGAACCTTAGCTTTCCGTTCGGGTCCCATTATCGTTCCCCGTCCGTACTTCGTCTATCCTCGGTGATTCGTTCCCAGTGCTCTCTCGGCCCCGTTTGTCACTGTTTCTCGGACAGTTTTGCAGACGGGGAGACATTTAACGATTGTTTGAGTTCATTTTGCAGAAGCTGGGGAGCGGTACCCACTACTTCAACTCTTGTAGTTATGAGGGATAGAGATGTAAGAGCCCAGGGTGCCCTTCCTGAGCCGTGGAGGTCCTGGGCATGCATCCACTCCAGCCCACGCAGTGTGCTTGCTGCACGCCTCGTGATGCTCTCTCTCAGAAAGCTCCCTTTGGGGGAGATTACTGAGAGTGAAACCCATGGTAGGCAGTAAGGCTGATGATGCTTTGGAGAGACCCAGGGCAGGGTGGAGGCTATGCAAACCCAGCACGTCCTTGGGTCATGGTCTGTGCAGAGGGCTCCCTCTTTACTGTGACAGTCAGGTACCAGACGCAATGATACAACTTATTCCTGTGCTCTAGATTCGTGGTGCAGGAGCGGGCCGAGATGGACAGGGTGTTTTTATTTTACTGTTGCCTGTTTTATATCCCCAACAGAAAGCAGATTGCTTAAAAGATTTGTGCCTCCATTGCTCATCTGGAAAACGTAATCTTCCCTGCTCTGTCCGCTGGACAGTCACTTAACACTGAGAGCGAAGAAGCATTTGGGAACAGTTGTTTTCAATAGATGTATGTACTGTTGGATGTAGGTGAATGAAATACCTGATTCTGTAAGTACGGTTATATAACCGAGACCCACTCCTCCCGGCTCTGGACTCCCCAGGCAGGGTTTGGTTTTGTTTTCTCCCTCCTGTGTCTCTTTGAGGATGGTTTCCTTTCTGTGGTGTGATGGGTCATCACGCACATGCCCTACCCCACTGGCTGGCTGCAAGTCCTTTGATGGTGGAAGCAGAGGCTTAGTCATCCATCTTCGTGTCCACTGCAGAGCTGAGCGCTCACAGCTGGGTTTTTAAAGAACCTTTGTTTAAAATGAGCCCACAGTGTTACCATTGCTTTCATTCCTGTGTGTGCCCTTCCTCATACCTACCCACCTCCAGTGGAAGGCATCTCCTTCGCCCACCCTGTGTAGGTTGAGTCCTGTGTCTTAAGGGAAGCTATGCCTCACATTCTCGCCCCCAGCAGCCTGTTCTTTCTTCTGATCTCCTTGCCCACTTGAAACCTGGACCACAGATGTGAGCCCTCATCCCTTAGGATTGACCCATTTGACTTACTTTCCATTCTTCTGTGCTCAGCATGGATCTCTGGGCCTACCACCTGGATGCAGCCACTGAACTGGAGATATCCAGATCTCATTTAATTTTCTTTTCTTCTTCTTCTTCTTCTTCTTCTTCTTCTTCTTCTTCTTCTTCTTCTTCTTCTT
>JADRCH010000089.1:2167596-2181297 GCA_019843965.1 Rhynchomys soricoides
TTCTTCTTCTTCTTCTTCTTCTTCTTCTTCTTCTTCTTCTTCTTCTTTTTTTAATTTGAAGATTTTATGGATCTTAGGATGGCTTCAGACTGGCTGTGTAGTGAAGGATGATCTTGAACTTCTGATCCTTCTGCCTTTACCTCTGGAGTTCTGGGATGACAGGCATGAGCGGCCATGCCTGGTTAATACAGTGCTAGGGATAGAACCCTGGTCTTCATGCATGCCAGGCAAGCGCTCTACCAGCTGAGCTACAACCCCTACCAGCTGAACTATAGCCCCAGCCTTCATTAAATATTTTAATGGAAGACTGGAAGTATTTGAGCTGAGACCACTATGCAGTGGGTCCTTCCCTCTCAAACCCACTGGCCTCTATGTCCCATGAGGACAGGGTTTGTGTGCCTTACTCAGTACTGCACTTAGAACATCACTATGCTCCCTAACAGATTAGATGTTCAATAAACAGTTACTGGATGAGTGAATGGATTTTGGACACAATAAATCACAAACGCTAAACTGACAAATGCTTTGGGGTTAGGTGAGTAATAAGTCCCTCCTTTCAGAAATGAGAAACAGGGGTGGACATTTAACCCAGAGAGAAATTGTCAGAGCATTAGAATACCATTCTGCCAGAGCGAGGCATTTCTAAAAATATAGGACTGGCATGATAGAAGTAGTTGGCTATGGTGGTAGGACTGATACGTGTTTGGTTGTTCAGGAAGCAGTAGATCCAGGTGGAGAATAGTGTCGAAAGGTCAGAGGGTAAAGGTCAACTGGGAAGAGACAGATGAGAAGGAATATAAAGGATGCCTGGGCCTAGGTGATGGGATGGAGGACAAGGAGCCAAGAAGACTGGAGGGCAGTGTAAAGGTCTCTTAAGAGTTGCAGAGAGTGACACACATCTATGGTTTGGCTTAGGGGACATGTGCACAGGGTTAACCCCTGCTGGCCTCAAGTTGAGGTATCCCAGAACAAAAGGGAGGACTGGAGATACTTCATAGCTTAACCACCTGAAGCCTGGAGACGCCCACAGAGGGAAACGGGGACAGAGTCCTCTTGAGATAGGAGCGAGGCACCACAGAAGGAGTGGATTGAGGACACCAGAGAAGGACAGGAGCTATAAGAGGAAACAGGCTAAACAGGCTTAGAGCCACAAGAAGAAAGTCCAAGTCCCAGAGGCAAATGTAGATAGAAAGTGTCTGTGCTGCGTCAGGTGCGGATGCCTGTGCACAGGGCGGTCTGAAGGCTGTGTTCCCGTCAGTTAATCATGCTGTCCTCAGGTGGTGGGGGTCGCAGGAATCTTGTCTCCGTATATGCTACCAGTATCTGATTTTCTTCAAATGAATTACCCTTATGACTAAAGATTACAGTATGTTAGAGGGAAGGGTATTGAGGTCACAGCTTAGAGTTGACTCCTAAGGGGTCCTTAGTGACCCAGTTGTTTTCTTAGAGACTCTTACCTTGAAGCCGTGTGAAGTCAAGGAAGCGTCTGTACCTCTCTGCTTCTGCCATCAGTTGACAAAGATGTCTTGACAGTCTGCCCTGTGCCAGGCACTATTCCAGAGCACTGAAGTTAAATCTCAGTTGCACTCCCAATCATGAGTCATCAGTAAGCTGAACTCAGAGACGGGAAAACTCATTTGAAACTTTCCTAAACAGCCTGTTAGTGTGGAATAGTGCCGCCAGATTCCAGTTACAGGGTTATTCGTGAATACTCCAATTTCATTTCCCACGAATAGTAGTAGAAACATTGGGGATTCTACTTCAAAGTATACCCAGATATATGCAAACTGTACCCAAACCTCACATAATTTGTTTTAACATCTTAGTGATTTTATTTCCATTTCTACTGAGATTAAATGTCCAAGATGCGTCAACAGTGTCAGAGCGTGAAAAAGGAGTCGGTGTAAGGCTAGAAATACCATGCGGGAAAGCTGAGAATGGGAGAGAAGAGAAGGAACAGAGAGCGGGAGAGGCTCTGGAGATTGTCAGGGCGCCTGGCGCATGCACACAGCGTGAGGGTGGCACTGTGCTCACTAGAGAGGATGCACATGCCATCACACTGATGTCCAGGGGTCTGCATAGAGTGTGAGGCAGTTTTGAAATGGGTACACCTACACCGGAATCGAGATTTGCCTCTCAGTACATAGAGCAGTCTGGGTTGATCCTCTTCTCTAACTGTTTGAATATGAATATGAATACTCCCTTTTAATAATAAGAACAACCGTGGAGTGCCCGGCCACCCCACAGGTAATAGTAAACACAGCAGTGCCTCCACCGGCCTTCACAATTCACTTAGATTCTTTGCACACACGAAAGAGACCGTCTGTACAGCCAAGCCTTTGCTCTCCTGGGTGTGTGCTCAGTGTACATTTGTTTAGAATCAGGAGCCCCTGGCACAGAGTTGATGGGTCTTCTGGCGACCTTGATTGAGAACCAACCAGCACAGCTGTTTCCCTCCTAGACCCTTTCTACTCTGTAGTTGTGATTCAAGAGAAAATATCAGGGACACATCAGATTTTCTCACCTGCTGGCTGGAGGCCCTTCGTGGAAGAAATGGGATGCTCTTCAGTTTGCATTTCGGAAAGAAATCTTCAGCCATGTCAGTCATTTCAGACATGGATGAGGACAACTGTATTCATTGTTTTCTCAGTCCTGTCCAATGCCTGTATTTAGATTGAAACCTATTTGCTACAACTTTTAATGTTCAAAAGTGATTGTTTAGATGTTACCTGGTGGCTGCTATCAAGTGCTTTTTAGTTCTTCTTCCATGCAGTTGGCATCTGTGTCAAAAATCATTTTCACAGGGAACTAAACATGATTGCAGGTGCCGTTCATCACAGATGCCCAGAAACTAGAGACAGAACGGGTGGGAGGTGGGAGGAGTGACGCTTACCTTCCTTAGCTGCCAAGGCTGAGAAGTAGAATTGCCAAACTTATGGCAAATGTAAACACCCGAGATCAGATGCCAGGTGGTTAAAGTGGGCGTGGTAACTAACAGAACAAGCTTTTTACGTTTTTTATCCATCACTGTCCCCCCCCCCCCACTAGCCATTGTCACTCTCTTAATAACAATAAAACGCCCAGTGGCTGCTGCCTTGACCTTCCTTTCATAGGTCTCAACCCTCTTGAGTCTGCAAACTGGTGAATGGCAATAGACAAGTGACTGGCCTGGAGAGCAGGGATGCGGTCTGAACTCTGGTCTTGCTGACTCCAGTACCCGATTATTCCCAGCATGCACCCTGTCCGGTGTCATAGGTTCCAGTCTCCCATGCCAGCTCTACCAGTCTTGGTGCCCCCTGCATAGCATGGGCAGTTGAATGGCTTTCCTTGAAGTCTTGGAAGACTCGGGGTAAGTCATGTGGCTCTCTTTGATGACCAGTTTCTGTTGTGACTGTCACACTGGAGCCACCTGTGGATTCTCTGGTCTGGAGTCTACTTATCTAAGCACCATTAGAATTAAATCACCCCAGAGAGGCATGCTATCTTTTTAAAGTCACTGCTACACTATTGGATAATGCTAGTTCTCAGGTCCTTCCTGGGTAATGCCAGTTCTCAGGCCCTTCCTGGACCTGTTTAAATCACACTCATGCTTATGTATGGGGTTCATGCAGAAGTATTTTTAAAATATTAAGTTAACAGCCAAGGTTAAGAACCACTGCTCTGAATCAGATCAGAAAGAGAGTGACTGAGACTTCCCCCAGGAAGGATAGAAGGAAACAGGTGCAGTAGGGAAGCCCAGATGTGTTGAGTCTTGGAGTCAGAACTCAAGGCTTCAACTGTGTGGCCTTACACACGTCACATAACCTCTCTGAGTTTCCTCATTGACTAGTAATTCCGTAGCATTGCTGTAAGGCTAAATGAGGATCTGCATAGACTTCCCTGTCATGCCTCACTGGGAGAAGCTGATGGCCGTGCAGATCACGGGAGGGGCAAAGGGCAGATTTTCCTGCAGTTCTGTACTGTTGTATTGGAAACCTTTCTTTAGCTGTGTTGAGAAATCTAAATGGAATAGACTAGAAGGGAGAGCCCTTCCTTTTAAGACAGTGTTTGCGGCCCTTGAAGTGATTAGCCTCCGGGGAAACATCACTTCTATCGTGACCTTTAGCATGTGTGCAGCACCACAAAGTTGACGGATGTGTCATTCCTCTCTTGCTTTCTGGCAAAGCACAAAGCTTAAGCTGAAGATAAAGTGTTGAGAGTTGGCACCCATCAGAGGCTTTTTCTTTCAGAGAGCCTTCCGGCCATTTGTTCTTAGGCCTTTGACACCGAAGTCCAACAGATACTGTTGGAGATGCCGAGATGGCAGTTTAATTGGTATTTTTCAGGAAATAGATGTGCAGTTTCTGTACAGCCAGAAGCCAGGCAATTATCCATCGAGTTCAGGACGTAAAGAGAAGAGGAAAAGATCAGGCCAAAGAAATTCTTTGAACAACCAATTTTGCCATTTTAAAAGTAGATTATAATTTTTAAAGCTTTATAGAAGTTAAATGCAACTTGAAGGAATTTTGTGGCAAACATGCGAGTCTAATAAAGCCAAGGAATGCTGAGAAAGTATTCTACAAGGCCAGATATTCTCATCTGCACTTCTTTTCTTGATACAAATAGCTAAATAAGGCAATTGCCTTTATTTTGAGCCAGAAAAATGTTATCTTGTATGTTTTTCACAAAAGGGGCAGCAAAAAAAGAAAAGAGAAAGGTTTCCTGTGCAGAGAACCAAGCTAGGTGTGCGTTTGCTTTTCTTGTTTTCTGCTAATTTTATTTGTAATTGTGTATGCTGGTGCCCGAGGAGGCCAGAAAAAAACCGACATAGGGCACTCCGGAGCTGGAGTTACAATCCCTGTGAGCCCCTCAGTGCTGGTGCCGGGAATGAACTTGGTCTGAGGCGAGCATGAGGTGCCTTTAGTCACCGAGCTCCCTGCAGCCTTCCCAACTAAGAGCTTTATCAAGTGGTGGCAAAAACTGAAAGCTGGTCCCTCTGATCCCCTTGAAAGGAACTGCGGTTTGAATCCCACCCTCCCACCTTCCCCAGCTCCTGGAGTTCTTTGCCTCAGTTTTGTTATGACACTTGGGAGAGCTGGTAAGTTGTTTGACTCTTGAAATTGAACTTAAGAACCTGGCTGAAGGGGTTTAGCCTCCCTGAATCCTCACTTTAGTCTGTTTGAGAGGAGTAATCTGTTTCTTGTTAGAAAATCAACAGACTATCTCTGTCTTCATCGTTTAATTGTCAGGGCCGAGGCTAGGCGAGGAGTCAGGAGATGGGAACATTTCGTTGTCAGAAGTTTGGGCCTTAAGTCTTTGTATTTAGCACTAAGTGCTGGGTGTGTAATCACTGTTACTTATCTTTCTGGCTGGACTTGTCTTTGTATTGTCTTTTTTAATACGCAGGCACAGAGAGACAGAGAGACATACATACACACAGAGAGACACAGACAGAGGACACATACACGTATAAACACACAGACACATACACACACATACACAGAGGCACATACACACAGACAGACACGGGTGGGAGAGAAAGGGAGAGAAACAGTCTTTTCTAGACTTTTTAGTCTTTTTAAAAATATTAGTCACAAATGCAGAGCAAGAATTTTTCAAGAATTGTGCTTTGGGAAGTGAGTTCTAGGACTTCTAGTGAATGAAATCATTTAAGGCTATTTCTCAGTAGTGATTTAATCCTGTTTTTCATCTATGCCAGTCATAGATGAATGAATGATCACCAGAGCCCTATGCATTCTTTGAAGTTGAGGTAATGCACTAGATGAAAATTCTGTTCCAAAGTTAATGCAGTAACCCGGACTGCAGGCTAGCAGAGGATGTGGAATCATAACTGTGAAGCAGGAATAAAGCTCAGGACTGTTCACTCAGGAAAACGGTGTTTCCCTTAATCCGCTGAGGAGAAACACTGACTGAGGGCGAGAGACTGAATGTTACCTCTAAAAAGTTCACAAAAATGAGCTCCAGGGTGTCAGCTAAGCTCAGCTCCCTGTACCTACTGAAGAAGCTTTCAATCTTTAGAATTTTAAAAACAGAGTTCCTGTTTGAGGGGCCAAGAAAACCCACTCCATCTGTCTGTGTGTCTGTCTGTGTGTCTCTCTGTGTGTATGTGTCCATCTATGTGTGTGTATCTCTCTCTCTCTCTCTCTCTCTCTGTGTATGTGTGTGACACATCACTCCATGCCAGTACTTGCTGGGATTTATCTGATTCCGTAGATCTGACCTAAATGTTGCTAATAAATATTTTTACTTTTTTGTACTAAACTGGCAGGAACATAAGATTTTTGAGAATGCAAAAATCAAGCACTAATTTCTAGGGTAAAGCCAAGGGATTCTATCATTTTCTTTTAAAGAATGATATTTAGAAGTTTTAGGATGTATGTAGTCACTTACCGCTTTGTTGAAAATATAGCTATTTTGAATTCACAACTGAGACCTTTTTCAGAAGGGTATTATATATCCAATTAAAACATTTGTATATTTCTAATAAACTCAATAATAGTGGAAAATAATTTTTTTGTTACAGGAGATAATTACAAATCTACAGAAGCAGGAGATGCAGTCAAAATGAGTAATGAAATATAAAATTATAACTCTTTGAAATTTACCACCAAATATTTGCTAACTGAAAACAAAGCAAAAAAATAACCTGCGCACATGTGTGTGTGTGTGTGTGTGTGTCTGTCTGTCTGTCTGTCTGTCTGTGGGGGGTATGTACATCTGTGTTCATGTTCCCCTTCCCTTATGAATGCTTTCTGGGTTCAACTCGGATTCATTGGTAAGGGCACGGAGCTCTTCATACTCTTGTTCAAGCCCAGTGTCCAGGAAAGCATTGGTGTCCTCTGTACAGCTAGGCCCTCAATGGTGCGTTGGCTAGGTCACACTTTCTTGACCCATCTGGGAAAAGATTCATATGGCACATGGGGGTTTGTCTGCCCTTTGTTGTATTGATGACGGACACTCTGTGCTTTCTGAATGTAGACAAGGATTTTTACCCCTATGTCACCCTGTGTCTTCTATAGCTTGTTGTCATCCCAACAAGTCATTCACACTGGTGTCTGTAACACACGGGCGTCTGTAACACACGGGCGTCTGTAACACACGGGTGTCTGTAACACACAGGTGTCTGTCTGTAACACACAGGTGTCTGTAACACACAGGTGTCTGTCTGTAACACACAGGTGTCTGTAACACAAAGGTGTCTGTAACACACAGGTGTCTGTAACTTTACGTGTGTGTCCTTTTCAATTCATTATTTTAAAATATTCTGTAACTCTGGAAGAAAACTCCCTGGAAAAAGGAGGCTGGAGCTTGTACCAAACTAAAAGGGAAAAGGACCAAACAGGACAGTCCTGGGGTGTCGGACCCTTCTGACTTCTGAAGGCAGGGAGGTCACTGGAGGAGGCAGTGAAGTCGTCTTCCATGGCACAGTCTGGCTTCACCATCCACGTTGTGGTACATCCACTCATAATGCTCTCTTGCATCCCATAAAGGCCTAACAGGCCTTTCCTCCCGTAGCCAGTGATTCTGTGTTGACTCAGGTTCAAGCAGGATCACTGTCTAACTGGAAAACACAGGGCCTGCAGCATCCTCTGCCTTTTCCAGATGTGAATTTGTAAGTGGTCCTCCCACAGCTGGGGTTTCTGGGCTGTCAACCTTTAAAAACTATGCTAATGAGCTACCTACAGCCTTGGCTCCCGGGCTACAGAGGAGCTGGTGAGGAGAAGAGGTCACCTGAAGCTTTGTTGACAGACACGTCACAGGGGAGGGCACTTGTAGCCCTTGAAGCAAGCCCCTTTCTTGTTTACATACAAACCTGGGCTTTCAAAGGGAAGAGAAACCATCACTAACAAGTTTCCTGCTTATTTAGCTGGGAGGTTTATGCCTAGACAAAGCCACCCCACCCCAGGTGAATAATTCCTGCTTCTCAGCAAGGGGCATGCTTATTTAGTAAAGCTGTTTATGAAAACTGCTCAAGTGTGTGGTCCCCATCCCCAGAGCGCGTCACTGCAAGTCACTGCTGCCGCCAAGTGACAAGTCCGAAACATCAGCAAACCAAAAGCACATTGATTCTTCCCCAGCTAGGGGCCCTTACCTTCTCTGAGGTGAAGGTACCGCCTCCTCCCATGCTGCACCTGTGGGGTGTCCTTTGAATACAAGGATTCTAAGGAAAGAATATTGTGAATCATTAGGGAAATAATTTCTCCCGTTATATCCAATTTTAGGGTTAAGGATGTTTGGGTTTTGTTTCATAAAGCAAAAATCATGGCAGGCCACAAGAGGGAAGTTGTCTGTCACATGTCCAAACCCCAGGAACACAGGCATACTTGGGGTTCTGTGCAAAGACCCTTTCTCCCACCTACCCCCCCCCCCCCCCCCGTCTTCAGCCACCCCATTCTTAAACTGGGCTAAGAGCTTTTCAATTGCCATGACATTTTCAGCCAGGGAAGAAGTAGCGCCTGCTGCAGCGCAATGTTTTACAGGCAATTACTTGATATGATCAATGGAGCAATTCCCTTTCCAGAAAGGAACCAAAGCGATCAAGTTAAATCATTAAAGAGAGAAAGACTGAGTGGGGAGACAGGGTTCATCTCATTAGCAGAGCCCCGAGCCTCAGGCCCTGTGGTAGTGACACACGGTGTCACTGGCCCTTTAAGACAATGACTGCACTCCCTAGCTATGGCCCGCCTCTCTTCCCGATAGCTGTGGACGAGTCTAAACCTCCAAGCAGTCCATTGTAGCCACAGTAGGAGGCACCTGCAGAAAATGTGCCAAAACCAGGCAGGGGCTAGAGGCTTTCAATAAGCCCCACAGCTGGAGAGGAGCCACTACACTAAACAGCGGGGCTGGGACCAAGCATGTGACAGGAAAGGGGTCAAACCCGACACCTCCTACAGGCTTTCTGAGCTCAATGTGGTTCACTTGGATGGCATCTTCTAGCTGGCTTTTCTCTATTTGCTTAATATGCTGAGGTATTTAGCTTAAAAGCACTAACTGCTGCACAGCAAGGAGGGGGTTCCCTCCCTCCTTCCCTCTCCACTAAATTTCATTAAGAGCAGTTCCAAAGATTTTCTCCGCCCTCACACTAAGGTGGGTTTCTTTCTGCTCCTGTCTCACGGATCATCACAGGCATTTTCTACCACATTTCTTACTCGTCTTTACTCAACAGTAAACAAGCAGGAACCTCCTGCCCAGGCTTTGTTTAGCGCCTGTGCCCATCCTCCAAGTCCTGGGGGCTGGACTCTCGGCTCCCACCCTACATTTGCTACCATGCATCTGTGTGTACCCAGGACGGTTCTCGGGGCTTCCTAACACCCGGAAGTAGGCGAGGCCTGCTTCCCGTTCATACTGCGTGAGGTCTACAAGAGGGAGTAAATAACTAATCTACCCATGGTTCTGTGGGAGCCATTTTACATCCATGTCCCCTTTCAAGAGTGATAGGCAGGGTTGAGTAACCAAGAGGAGACTTGGGGGTACATTGATTGCTGTGTCCAGTGTGCCTTAGGAAACAAGGACTAGTTTTTTACTTTGTCCTCCAAGAGAAGTCAGGGGTGAGAAGCTGCTCTGATTCCTGTCTTGGGGAGCTCACACCCACCATGGCTCCAGATGTCCAGGTGGCAGTTTCTCGAGTTCCCATTCTTACTCATCCTCATTTCTTACTTAATGCAGTAAGGCATTTTCTGTCTTACAGATGAAAACATCTGAGACTCAGGATTAAGAACACCACCCAAGGCCTCACAAAAAGCAGGTGGTGGGTGCCAAGGGATGCTGGCACCAGCCGCCAGGCGCCTCTGCCATCTCTCCTCCCGAGTTTAACTTCCCTTCAAAGTGCCAGCCAGCATTGAGTGTGTGACTTAGGAGCCACAAGGGAACAAAGCTGAGTGTTCACAGAGGAACTCCCTTCTTCCCTCCTGCAGATGGAGAGTGTCGGCATGTACGGCTTCTGTGGCTGCAAAGGAAAGAGCAAAGTGAAGTGTGACTCCAAGTGGGAAATAACTGCAGCAGGTAGGACCTGAGCTGGCCATGTAAGTACTGGCATCTGCAGTGAGGGACCGGGCACATTTACCCTTGTGTACACCAGCCACATCGGCTTCCCAGCACAGTCAGACCCACGGAAGAACTTTGAAAGAAAGTGTGTTTAGAACATGGACGGCCGTGCTCACTGGTCGTAGCTTGTGGAGTGGGGCCTGGCATCTGTCGGCCCTGTTTGGCTCTTGCTGTCTCCTCGCTCTGCACTGGTGGCCCTGGAGACCGGCTACATTCGGTGCCATATGCAGGCAAGAAGAGATGGCCTCTCTGATATTAGGAGCTTGTTTATGCTTTAACATAGTCTGTCTGCTCAGAGGATGGCCTTCTTACCCCCCCTTCCTCATACCCCCTCCAATACCAGAGAAAACAAGTGGGCTATTCATGCATGAAGAGAAAGAGCGAGAAGGGAGGGGGTACCACCGGCAGACTCCATTGAAAGCCACTGGCTGTTCATTTACATTCACACTTTTAAAAAATGTTAGCTAATGATGTTAACTGGTCCGCCAAAGGTCCTGGCAGGTCAGTTGTAGAAGTGTCATTTCTGCCTAATTAGGGCTCTTGTGGCTGCCCCAGGCCTTCCAGTGCAAGTGGTGACAAGCAGGAGCTGACAGCTTCAATTGCTGCCTGTAGGAAGGTTAGGCCGGTTCTGTTTTCCAACTCAGCCAGGTGTTTGCTGAATGGGGGAGGGGCCTGGCCAGATCTGAGTGAGCGCGCCTGGATCCTTTTCTTTCACTCTGCCCTCCCAAGTCTTTCCCCTTTGCTTGTCTTGTCTTGTGTCAAGGTCAAGAATGGCCTTTGCTAAATCAGCCCTTTGCATTATCTATGGGAGGTCTTTAGCAGCAGGCCAGTTGCCAGGGTCCCAGGTCCCAGATGCTGGATTTTCCCCCCTTCCTTAAAAATCAGAAAGGATAAGGGGTGAGGATATTCTGGATAGAAAGCAATAATGAATAGAAGACAAAACCAGAAACTCCAGAAAGCTCTACATGGTTGTCCAAGTGTTAAAAATCACTACCAGTAAAATGGCTTAAAGAGAGACAGCTACAGCTCTGCAAACAGTGCCTGCCTTAAGAGGACTGTGGTCGGAGCAGTTCTTACCCCTTCCAGGACTGGATTGTGCCTGCCACACAGTAGGTACCTGCTTAGTTATTTCTTGGTTTGACTTTTCAAGAGCAAACTAGCAGGCTGAGAGACAAGGAACAGAGGAGATTAAGAAGCCGCTTGTTTTTCATTGCCAGCCCACCCTGTTCCCAGTGGCATTCGGTCTGACTTTCTCAGTTGCTTTTAAAGTAAACTTGTAGGTTGGTATAATAATCATGATTTTTTTTTCGTCTTGTTATCATGGTAAAACAAAGTAAATGTCATTGGTGCTAGGCACCCCTGACTGTAGCAACTGCTACCCAAGGAGACAGCCCCACAGCACTGGCAGGACATCTGGGTGTGAGTCTGTCTGTCCTGTCCTCTCTAGCAGGTCATGAATTGAACATAGAAGTACCCGAGGCCACATGAACACACATGTGCAAGTTTGGGGCACATTATTCGGTCTGTGTCACAACAGCAGGATAATACATGGGCACTTGGGAACAATGCCCTGTTACAGGGAGAAACTGAAAATCAATGCTTTATAAAGACCAAAACTAAATCCACAGGTCTGAAGAGGTAAGGGATGTTGGAGGGATAGTGTCTACACTCCAGGACGCCATCCCCTTTCCTTACCTCTCCATTCCTAGTTACTGTTTCTGTTTGTTCTCACATTGGACAGTGAGAATTGGGGCCTGGAAAATAGGCCATCCATGCCTGGTGTTTAGTTACAAAGGTCAAACAGGATGGCATATGTTAGCACATCTGGGCCACCTTGGCACCTATCAGGTGCCCAGTACCCGTGGCTGAACTCGGCCTTCCCAGGTCCTCCACGGCAGGAGAGTATGTGTCATTCTGCCACACCAAGCTGTTTAATTCACAGCCTCTATTCAGTGAACCTGCTAAGTGGAGATGGAGACTGGCCACTCTGAGCTATGCTTCTTCAGAGCCTGTCATAGAAAGTCCTTGGGGCATCCTGGAACAAGAAAGCTGACAGGACTAGCTGTGCTCAGGAAAGAAACATGAAGAAACTGACCTGGGTGTATTCGGCAGTTTTCTTTGTTTACCCTGCCCAGGGTTGCGGGGTGGACGGGGCTCCTCCATCACTAACCAAAGGTCTTATGCTGTGCTGGTTTCTCTCCACCCCATGCCACAGGGTATCTCCTTCTCCTTCTCATAGGTGACCTTTCTCTGGGCTTCTCATTGTTCTGGGGACTGTTGTTCATTTCCTAGTGCCTTTTCCAGGGACCTGTGACTTTAGCTCCTAAGAAGAGCTCTGAGCCCTTTGGGGCTCTGCCTCCCCACACCCACCTCCATCTCAGGGTCTTGGCCCCGAAGCCACTACTGCAGTCAGCGTCCTCTGAGGGAGGGAGAGAGATTGTTGTGCAGCTCTTGTAAGTGTGCAAAAGGCAGCCACTGAAGAGTCTTCTTCTGGATGGGGAGACAGATATTTAAAAATCATGGGGAAAGGATTAGTGGTAAAGAAAACCTTCTATAGCATCTAAGTCAGAATGGGGAAAAGTAAGTTAATTAGTTACAAAAACTAAAATAAACAAGACACCTGTAAAGATCACAGACATCAAGGATCGCGTGCCTGACAGCAGTTTGCAGTAACTGGCCACCACAGCGGTGACCCTGGGAAGGCGAAGTCACATTCAGTTAATTTTATTCTGAAAGGCAAACCTGATTTGTGTTATTCCATCGCTCAGCCCTCGAGCATCTTCTCTTTGAGCAACCTTCAGTGTTACATTATGTAAGCTTGACACCCCAAGAAGAAGGTGTATTGTAGATACTCAATTTAATAACAGGGCTCTGCAGCTCAAGGTGCATGCTGGGTATCGCACGGCTTACAAGGAGTGAAGCTGAGGCCTGAGCCCATGCTGCAGCAGGGGTCAAGTCCACCACTGGCTGCTCAGTTAGACCGAAGACATCCTGCCTCCTGTTATAAATAGCCACCACACTGGCGGGCTGTGCACTGGGGTTTCAGTTTGTGACCTCTCTGAATGGTGAGCTCCTTGTAACAGGTGACACTCATTTCCCCTTGTGTTCTCATGCCCAGCTGAGGACTGGAATACTGCAGGGACCCCTCCTGCTGGCTGAATTTAATAAAGTTCAAGCTCAATGTTTGTGCATATGCATGCATATATTTTTTCTCCGTGCCTCCTTATGTATATGCGTACATTATATAACATACATACATACATACATACATACAACATTCACGTTATATATACCGTATGCCAATATGTATACATACATGCATATGTATGTACACATACCTGGCACCTGTATAAGAGTGTTTGGAAGAGAGGATCCATTGCAGTCTGGAAGCATATAAGTATGGTATGTGTTCTCATTGACTTTGGATTCTGCAATCAGCTTGCTGCCCTGAGGAATGAATGGAGCCACATGCATCTTGGCCTGCGTGTTCCTTGAGAGATGCCTGCAAAGTCTCCAGTGTCTGCCAGGGTAATCTTGCTATGTTTAGATCAGAAGCCTACTAAAGGATGGGGCTCAGGGAGATGGCATTGACCCTAACCCTGAGGGCCCATCCCACCATGGGTAGCATCATCCCCTGGGCTGTCCCACCATGGGTAG
>JADRCH010000089.1:2188188-2200088 GCA_019843965.1 Rhynchomys soricoides
CCAGCTCCTGACCGTGACACAGATTAGGTAAGCGGTCCTACTGTGTGTTGGGGGGTGTGGCCAACAGAGATGGCCCAGTTCATTTGCTGGGGATCTCTACAGAGTCAAGTGGAACAACCTGCTGGTGCCTTTTACTTGGGATGAAAGCCAGAGCTGGCTAAGATGTCCCCTGGAGGAAGGGAAGGCACTGGATCCCCATGAAGATTCTCACAGCGACTTCCTTCCGTTGTCAGAGATTTCTCAAATTCTGAAATGAAAAGTCTCTGTAGATTCCTGTACACCTTGCAGTCTTTTTCTCTCTGTGGATGTTTTCTATTGATGTGTTCTCACATTCGGTGACCCTCCCTCTGCTGGGTCTAACCTGCACTAAAACCCTCTGTTGGCTTCTTGGTTTTGCTTAACAATGTTTTCAATCCTAGTAGACACCAGTTCTTCTTGTCCACAAGGCTAGCACCAGTCATCCCGTCCCTCCAGGTGAACTGAAACCTGCTCCAGGAAGCTTCCCCTCAGCCTTCCAGCTCAGGAGCACTTTCCCGGCTCCTCTCAGCCTTGTCTGTCCCCATGATTGTTTTTTTGTTTGTTTGTTTGTTTGTTTTTTGTATCACTAATAACTTCTTGCCACCATTTTCTCTGTTCCTTTGTTTGCTAACGGTGACTTCATGAGGGCAAGCCCACTATCCAACTTGTCTGTTGTTAGTAATATATTCTTGTTTTTTAAGATTTATTTGTTTATTATGTACACAGTGTTCTGCCTGCATATATGCCTGCATTCCAGAAGAGGGCATCAGACCCCATTACAGATGACTGTGAGTTACCCTGTGGTTGGTTCCTGGGAACTGAACTCAGGACCTCTAGAAGAGCAGTCACTGCTCTCAACCTCTGAGCCATCTCTCCAGCCCATGTAATATATTCTTAATTCTTACCACCATGCTGTATTCCTGTTCAGTGGCTACGTGAAGGACCTTGTCCTTGGCCACATCACCACGGGGCCCAGTTTTCCAGTCTGCTAAGGGGGAGGGGGCACACGCAGTAGAGCTTTGATTACTGAGGGGACTCCCAAGCTTGATGGAGTATGAGTCAGAGTTACCAAGAGGCAATGCCTGAGCAGACTGGCGAAGTTCCTGCCAGTCATCTGGAGAGTGGATGGTGTTTTGCCTTCTTGAGTGTTTCTGAGCCATTTTGCTGCTGCTGTTCTGGGGCCATACTTTGAGAACCACTAGAGAAGACCACCCATAGGCCCCCTTAGGCAGCTCTAATTCACCCCATGATTGGCATACTGAATGTGAAAGTATTCTGTTTAGAAAGACTGTATACATGAGCGAATTCTTCTGAAGCATAACTTTGCCTTCAAGGGGAAAAAGGTGAGGAGAGGGATTAGCACCTACCCTAGTTGAATGGAGGTGCCCGTGATCAGGACCGAACCGGCCCAAAGAGTAACGCGGATCAATGCTGCAAAATGAAGCCAGTGACTATAGCTAGGGCTTTGGAGCATGCTTCCTGCCGGATGAATGAACACTTAATCTCCTTTCCAGAGGGGAAAAGCAGAGAACAAAGTTAATAAGGGAAGTTTAGAGTCTAGACCAGAAGGAGACAATAAGAAACACCTGTAATGGAGGCCCTGTGGGGTGTGTCTGTTAGTTCTGAGCAACCCTGAGTTCGAATTCTTCACGGCAGGCCTCGGTTGTCCTCCGTATCCCTGGTCCACACGGCCTTCCACAGACCGAGCTCTGTCTCTTCCCACCGTGGACCTTCTGCAGTTCGAGTTTAAGGTTGAAACCATGTAAGTGTTACACGGCCGCCGCCCCTCCCCCACTGCAGTCCCATTTGTCTGTTGAACCCAGGAGGGAGCAGTTCTCCAACTATGGCCCTGTTAGAGGGGTGAAACTCTTCCAGAGCAGATGGAGTGGCAGGGCCAGGGCAGTACCATTAGGATAATCCAGTGGTGGCCTGCGCTGGTGTCTCCCTCCCCCCAACCCCCCCAAAATACTTGCCTGGTCAGTTGAGTGGAGAAAGCACCCACTGGGTTTTAAGGTAAGCCTGTTAAGTTGTAGTTTGATGGAGTTTATCGTCCAGCTTTCCCCTTGGAAAAGACAAATCTGGCCTCAGAAGGAGAGTCATCATGATTGGTAAATGATGTCCACCCCAGCAGTGAAGTCCAGAGATCCTTTTGCTTACATCTAGGAAAGAGCCCCGAGTGGAAGTTAAAGGCTACACTGTGATCCTTGATCCCTCCAGACTTGCCGCTAAACTTTCTGGAAAGATAAAGTCACCTCTGGAATCCTCACTTCAAGTACTAGGCTTGTGGTGGCCACACCCATCTTCCTCACTCCCTGTGCAAAGGGGAATAATCTACTGACTGGCTCAAATGACTGAGAATGTGCTGTTAAGTAGATCAACTGTGTAGGTAGAGTACATCAGGCCATAAAACAGATATGAGGTGCCATAAAGCACAAGTTGTATTGCTTCTACAAACCTTAGTAACCTGGCTCTTGGCAAGATAAGGCACTCAACTTGGCTAACAAGAGGAGTTTTCTGATGACTGATTGCCTCCCAAAGTGAGAGATGGCATTGGGTAGAGTAGACTTTCAGAAGGGTGAGAAATCCTGCAGGCTGCCCTCCCAGGGTCGGGCACTGAGTCCTCTTGGACACACCCCAAGCCCTACAGTCCGGAGTCAAAACAGCTTACTGGTGAAGTTCAAGGTCTGGGTGTTTTTGTGTTTCTACTAGATCATTCATTCTCTGCAACTGTCTCCACACTCTCCCCTCTGTGTTTTTGCATTGCTACACATGGCCTTGATAAAGACACTTGTCACTGGATGTTGGATCAGGTATCCCAAGATGATCTCCTCACCTCAAGTTTCCTAACGTAGTTACATCTACAGACTTTCTTTCCTGAATATACTGACATCAGCAGGCCCCAGGGGTTAGTAGTGTTAAACATCTTTTTTGGCAGCTGGTGCTCCACTCACTCATTCCAGCCTGCCACCTCCAACATTGGTGACCGAAGTGTAAAGATGGGAGGGACCTGCCTGTGTCTGAAACAGGCTCTTCCCACTTCCACTCTATGGCTCCTTCCAGCTTCCGCTCTACAGTTCCTTCATCTGGAAGAGTCTGTGGGGCAGGATCATGTTTTCTTTGTTTCACAAACAGGCAAACATTACCTTTGGCAAACCCAGTATCTTCTATGGGGCTTGTCTTACATCTTTAAAATGAAGCTGGGAGCTCACTGTTGTCTAAAAGAGTCAATATCCCTGGAATTCATTGTACTATAATACCACAGCAAGGAAGATCTTTCTAGCAGCTTTGTGCCTACCACTTCTGGTCCTTGCCATATTTGCTGGCACCTGGATTCAAAGTCAAAGCCACAAGTATCTCTGTGCCCCCTGGATCACCCTCTGGTTTTCATCTTCAGATCCATGATTCGGTGGATCACAGGGATGACAAATCACTTAGGGCCAAAAGTGCACAGCCCAGTTAACCTCCTGGGGTTCCCATGAGGTGTTCACACTTAAACATCCCTGGTGAGTCCTGGGTGAGTGCAGACTTCCAGTCCAGCAATTCTTAAACCCCTCCTCACTGCAGAGTGCCTACCAGTAACACCATGACACCTTTTCTAATTGCGTTTTAATTGAAAAGGCTTGATTTGATTACAGAAGCCCACACTGTGGTTCAAGGGCTTGTTAAAACACACATTAAATCGGAAAGACTGCACTGTTTGCCTTTGTAATTATGTAAACACTCACATCAATGGGGCTGTTGGCTGTCAGCAGGAGTGCTTTCTCAGTCAACTGGTGGCAGACTGGCGTTCTGATCAGTGACAGGTGAATTTGTTTTTTACTTTATTATTTATGTATTTATTATTTTATTTCAAGGACAATCACGAGTTGCTATCTCCCCAACCACACATCAGCCAGGCCAGCTTTTTGGTTTCTCCTTCATGTCCATTTTTCTCTGAAAACAGCTTCTGCGTTCTCATCCCTGAACTTCACAGCCCTGTAGAGGAAAAGAAAACGGACTGCGTAGTTAAATGTTTAGGTTTCTCTGCAGCAGAAACTAGCCAGGGATTAAAGGAGAGAAATCACAGTTTTAAAACAGGCATAGAACTCTCTTAAGATTCCCTGCAACTTTAATGAAAGTGCCTACTAAATTTTCTGGGAATAAAAGAGCGATTTACCACAAAGCACACTGTCTGTGCTGAAGGACCGACGTGCTTGCTGATCTTTGCTGAATTACCAGGGTAAATGAAACACTGGTCAGAGCTGTCATGGAGACGCTTTTTCTGCTTGCTGGACAGATCCCACACCAGCCTCTTTGGGGGAAACAGGACTCTCAGTCACCCCAAGAAAACAGGAGTTGAAAATGGGCAGGCAAATTATGCACTTCTAGTGGTTTTGAAGGGAAGCATTTACTGAGGGAGAAAATTGTTTGAATCTTATAACAACCAAAGAGGGGAGTTTGTAAAAACGCAGAACACCTACACACGCACACCTACACACACACACACGCACACCTACACACACACACCTACACACACACCTACACACACACCTACACACACCTACACACACCTACACACACACCTAGACACATACACCTACACACACTCACACACCTACACGCACACTTACACACCTACACACACCTATACACACACACCTACACACACACCTGCACACACCTACACACACACACACACACATTCAGTTCTGTTGCATAGGAACATGCAGAATCTTTTTTCCCACAGCTGTGCTTGATGCCTCTCCTGGTTGGGGGGTGTCTTGCCGCAGCTTGAGGGTGTGGGGAGGGAAGGGAGTTGAAGATCGTGGAAAGTGAGGCTGAGGTGGAGTTGCTGGAACCCTGGGGACCCAGAGAGGCCACAGCCCAAGTGTGATGAATCTCTCTAGCCCATCTGGAAGCATGGAACAGATGAATTGCCTCAAGTTTTGCGTTTTTATGATCCAACCTCTTACATCACAGGGCACCAGGGAAGCCTGGTAGACTTATTCAAACAATGACTTTAATTTTGTGTGCATGTGCGTTTAAGTGTGTGTATGTGTGCACTTGTGTGTGGGAGCACATGCATGTGTGCATGTCCAGGCAGAGGATGGCTAAACTGGCTAATCAGAAAGCCCTAGGGACCCTCCTAGCTCAATCTCCCTAGTGCTGTGATTACAGGCACTCACTATTGCATTCAGCTTTTATACGGGCACTAGGAATCAAACTCATGCTTGCTAAGCAAGTATGTTATCAGCAGACACCCCCTCCCCCACCAGCCAAAATTCTCCCAACCATAGGGATGCCCAGCAGAACTCAGCCCATCAAGTTGTTTGCCGAGATTAATACCTACAGCAGTCTAACTAGCTTACAGGTCAAGAAATATACCCAAAGCTTCAGGAAAACAGGCCTGGAGATGGCAGTCTGAGCGAGGAAAATAAAAATGGTCAGTGGTTTGAAAGGAAAGCCTGTCCGCTCCGGTTTCTGTGGGAGGGGAAGAATGATCAGGGTGGTAACTAAAGTGTAGGCCCCCTTGCCCTTCCTGTGAATTCAGAAAGTGCACAAGCCAAGCAAGAGCACATGAGCTGTCAGGATGGGGATGACAGACCAGTTTGCTCCATGGGCTAACTGGTTTGGTTCTTTTTCTGGGGGACTTTCTGGTTTGCTTGTGTCTTTTTGGAAAGGGTGGGAGTAGGTGAAAGTTGAAGCGGTAGCAGAAGTGCCCAGATTGGGAGGATGTTACAAATGGCCTGTTTGTATGAAGGTTCAGGAATGGAATGTGACAACATGCAATGACAGGATGCCTGGTGCTTGGTCCTCCCCAGAGCCTGTGTCCTACACAAAGACACACCTCATTGTAAAGAGAAACATCCAGTTTCTGGAAATATAGTAAACATCCTATCATTTTCGAGACCCAGAGCATATCATCCAAGAAGGGTTCTTGACCGGTACAAAGGGCTACCTACCTGGAGACAAAAGAACAGACCCTGCCCAGAACCCCCAGGTGCTGGGGATGTCCCTGGAATCTTCTACTTGAAGGGAGGTGTGATTTAAACGATTGGGGATTGTGTCTGTGCTTTATTAGAACATTCTGACTTAGCCCAGCAGAAGCCGTGGGTGTTAGATACCAAGGCAGAGCATAGAACCTCTGGCTGTGGGGCCCTTCTCTCTCTTTCATAGGAGCTCTCTCTTCAAACCAGCTCTCATTTTCTCCCTGTGCTCCCACGATCCCTGAGTTCTGTGGGAGTGGGTTGGTGTGTACAGAGCTAAGCATTGAACACTCTCTCCTCAAGGAAGTCCGTAGCCACCTGCTCACGCTCCTTCTGCTGACCACGCTGCCCCACCTTGACTGTGTAGTCTTGGTACAGTGTCCCACTGACATTTGTGCACAGCAGCATGTCATGGATCCCTCTACCTAGAGCTGCCATGTTCACGCCATGAGTTTGCATCTATGGGCACAGCATGGCACATGAACTTTAACTTTTCATCTCCTAGAAACGGAGATTGTGCCCAACTGTTTCCTCCGAGGACGGTGATGGAATAGAATGATTTAAATATGCGTGTCCAAGTAGTTTTGTAAGCCAGCTTCCTAGAGGTGGGATGGGTGGGTTAGTGGGTCTTCCGTGTGAACGTATATTGCCTAATGTGTTGCACGTGCCCTGACAGATTGTACCAGTGTGCACCCTTACTCAGGGTGACACATGAGCACGCCTGTTTCTATTCTTCTTAGTCCTACAAACCCTTATGAAGTTTTCATCACATGCTCTATTATAACAGCCTTTTCTCTCGTGCCTCTACCTAGGTAGGCATTGCACAGGGCCACTGTTGATGCCTCAGGAGGGGCATCTGTAGACTGCAGCCAATAAGATCTCTTTAACAGTTGCAGAAAGTTCTCTGGCTAGTGTCCCAACTCTTGGGTGATCTTGGCAAGCCCCTTAAAAGCACTGTTTCAGGGTCTGGCAAGAAGACTCAGTGGGTAAAGTCATTGTCTCGGTTAGGGTTTTACTGCTGTGAACAGACACCATGACCAAGGCAACTCTTATAAGGACAACATTTAACTGGGGCTGGCTTACAGGTTCAGAGATTCAGTCCATTATCAAGGTGGGAGCATGACAGCACCCAGGCAGGCATGGTGCAGGAGGAGCTGAGAGTTCTCCATCTTCATCTGAAGGCTGCTGGAAGACTGGCTTCCAGGCAGCTAGATTTAGGATCTAAAAGCCCACATCCACCGTGACACACCATGTACATCCTGGAGACACTCCGGGCCAGTCTTGGGGCCAGAGCAGGTGTGGCCATGGCCTTGCTTCTGTGCACTTCAGGGCTACAGCTCTGAGCAGTTTGGGGTTGTCTGGTAAGGGAGTCTGGTGTCAGTTGAACTTAGTTTTGAGAGGGCCAAAAAAGTTGTGCTGTAGCCTCTTTTGAACAGAAAGGTGAGAACTAATTTTCTTTGTTTTGAGGCAGTATTTTACTATGCAGAATAGGCTAGCCTCCAACTCTTGATCTACCCAATTCAACTGCCTGAATGGCAGGATCATAGTTCTGTACTACCACATCTGGGTGGAGATACAAACATGAGATATAATATATACACATATATGCATATGTGTATTTATTATATATGTATATGTGTATATATTATATATGCATGTGTATATATTATGTATTATTATATATGCATGTGTATATATTATGTATCATTATTATATATGCATATGTATATATTATGTATTATATATACATATGATTATATATTATATATTATATATGCATGTGTGTATGTATTATATATTATTATATATGCATATGTGTATATATTATATATGCATGTGTGTATATATTGAATATTATTATTATTATTATCATTATAAAGATGCCTTTCCACTTTGAAATATTTGTCCAGGTTGCTGGGGTGTAGAACACCCAGAGGCTGCACACTTTGTAGTATAGAAAATAACAAACATCAGTGTCCCTTTTACCCCAGAGAGACCTTTACATAACCACAGTTATGGTCAAAACCAGCAGATTCACTTGCCACAGTAGAAGCGGCTACACTGCATTTGGTTTGTTTGTTTTGCTTTTCATGATGCTGGACTCCGGGGGCTGAGCCCAGGGCTTCCTGTGTGCCAGGCAAATGCTCTTCTACTGAGCTACAGTCCCCAGGCCACCTATGGTGAATAGTTCTATATTTTACCACAATCCCATGAAGTTTTCCACAAAACTTTCACACTCAATGCAGACTAGATTCCTCCATGAAAATTAAACTTTTTCTCAATGCAGTTCATTTCTATGGTGGTTGTGTCCTTCAGAGCTCATGCCATCCTGGGTCAAGCGACCTGTTGATTTTTTTCAAATGAGGTTCACTCTCCAACCTTCTCTTGAGCTTTAACACCCAGGATGCCTTTTGATCTCTACAGGTTGTTGGGGGGGGGGGGGAGAATAAAATAGATGCCTTGGGGCTGGGACTGGGGCTGGGGCTGAGGCTAGGGCTAGGCTGGGGCTGAGGCTGGGTCAGGTGCAGGGGTTGGAGCTGGGGCTGAGGCTAGGGCTAGGCTGGGGCTGGGGCTAGGTTTAGGGCTGGGGTTCAGAAGGTAAAGCCAACTGGTGAGCAAGTGTAGGAGCTGAGGGTTCAGAGCCTCAGAAGTCCTGCACGTGCTGGGGAGGTAGGGCAGCATCTTTCCTATACGTTAGCCTCAGAAAGCAAAGACTGGATCTCCTGAGCAAGCTGGCGAGTAGATTAGCCATATTGGAGAGGTCTGGGCCTGGGGAAGAGACCCCATCTTGATGAATAAGGTGGAAGAGTGATCAAGGATGACTCCCAATATCCACCTGAGTCTCCCTATGCACACACAAAAATAGGAAAAGGGAAACAAACAAACCATCACCACCTGAGCTTTCTGT
The DNA here is from genome assembly GCA_019843965.1 of Rhynchomys soricoides. NCBI lineage: Eukaryota > Metazoa > Chordata > Mammalia > Rodentia > Muridae > Rhynchomys > Rhynchomys soricoides. The sequence goes on from JADRCH010000089.1 coordinate 2,197,081, forward strand.
TTAACATGTGAAAGCCTTACCCTGGCGTGCTGTAAAACTCTGTGGGAAATTAATCTTTGAAAAGTAAAACACCCCACATTTTCTTATCTTAAAAAAAAAAAATTTAATCTGGATGCCCGTGCTTCCTATGTATTCATACTGAGTCTATTCAGGTGGTGGGAAACCATCACAAGGACATTTGTTCTTGCTCAAAGGAGCCCAGCATTAGACCAGAAATGGGACGCGTTGAAATCAATTTAGTGTCAACCACATCAGCCTTCCCAAAATTGTAGGTTTTACAGAGCTTGAAAAAGGAGTTTGTTTATTTGGTTGAATTTAACTGTGAATCATGCCTTCTGCAACAGAGAGAAAAAGTCAAAACAGATCGCAGGCAGGTTGAGTCCTCAGCTTCAGAATGTACCGCAGCACACTTGCTTGTCTTCTGCCTCAAGTCCCGCCCAGCCCCCGCTCAGTTGTGGAGCATTAGAGACAAGATGAGAAATTGTAAGGAAGCCTTCTTTGGACGACACCTTTGCTGTTCACATTTAGAAAGGCTGTTGATGAGAGCTTTCGTTTGAATGGAGAAAATATTGGCATGGATCAGAGACCTGTAAGGTGACAGCATCGCGGAGCCCAGGAGAACCCAGGGTTGCCAATGAGACTTGCTCTGAAATTGTCCCATTTTCTCTAGTTGAGAGAAAATCCATCTGGGAGACAGAGTACAAGGCACCTCAGGGTAACTGTTGCCATCCAAATGAAAAAGGGAGAGAATTGGGAATGTTCCCAGGTACCTGTGGGCACAGGAGGCTTTTCATAAAGCCAGAAAGAGTTGGGCAGCTCAGTCCCCAAATAAGGGCTGCCAGGGCTTCATGCCAAGCTGAGACTTCTGTTCCTGGGTCTCAGCAGGGCTTAGGCACTGAGAGAGACAGAAGAGCCAACGACACCTAATCTATTTGTGATGGGTTGGTGACAGCCTTGGTGACATATTTAAGTCTCTTTGAGTTGTCCCACAAGTCTAGGAAAGCAGCTAGCTGGCTGTCAGCTCTTAGAACCAGGGTGAGTCGGTGAGAAGGTTGAGGCCACCACAGAAAGCTTTTGCTTCTTAAGGCCACTTTGTCACTGGGGAAAATGTACTTGGCTAGCACTGGAGCCAGGGACAGCTGTAGCTACAACCTGCACCTCTTTGTGAGAAGGAATCCAGTCAGCCCCAGGGCCAGCCTTCTTGTATGTCATGTTCTGGGAGAAGCGGGTTTCTATTTAATCCTTCCCGGTGGTGGGCATGTGGAAGGAGCGCTGTATCAGGAAGTGGAGCTCCTAATGGACACCCTGGAGGCAACCAAACCAAAGTGATGAAAGATCATCCCATGCTGTTGCTGTATCTCCCAGTAGATGTAGATTCCAAGTACCACGTGGGCCGGGTTCCAGTAAGTACCCATGCCTTTCTGAGAGGAAGGGGAGAGAACTCATCAGCAAGCTCCCATCGTGCCACTCCCTCCTGGAACTTTTAGTCCATCGTAAGGACACAGGAAGCACAACTTAGGTGCAGAGCCAGGGTGGGCAAGGGCTCAGAGGCACTCTCAGGACAGCATGAGCATTTCTCAGAGCTGAGAGGCTGATGTGTTCTGTGTTGGAGGCCTCTTGTTCCTCTCCCTGTAAATCAAACCTTGTCAGGGCAGAGGAACAGTGTGTGTGTGTGTGTGTGTGTGTGTGTGTACGTGTATATGTGTGCACATGTGTGTGTCTGTGTGTGTGCATACATGTGCATGTGTGTGCAAGTGCATGTGCACGTGTGGATCCATACCTCTTGCCACCTAATGGGATATTTAACTTTCAAGCTAATTCTCAAAGCTGCTGTCCAGTGCATTAAATGGCAGAGGCCGATTTTCAGGGACCACCCCAGACTGGAGGGTGAGCTGAGAGCTGCCTGTTTGACTCTGGTGTGTGTGCATTGGGGGCAGTGAGGCACAGAGATGACTCTTGCCTAGAGTTCATTCAGGGTGAAGCCAGTCAAGTCCATGTTCAGTAGTTGAAGATGCCTTTGAACCTAGCAGGGCAAAGCGAGCTTCTCGGCCAGGCTGTGGGGGGAGACAAGCAGACCCCCAAAGGTGTCATGGGTCCAGTGAGTTCCAGCAATGACCATCTGGCCTGCTAGCCATATCGAAGCTCGGTCCTGGATGAGACCCGTCTAAGCAGGAACTCAAGCAGAAGGAAGTGGCTGTTTGGGTCAAGGTCAGTTGGTAGGAGGACTAGATTTTACTCAAAGACAATAATATGAGACACAGTATGGCTTTAATTCCAGTTCAAAGAGACAACCTAATTTTTGAGTTTCAGTGTAACAGATGTTGTCTTGAAGCTGGGTAAGACCTCCTACCTTCCGGGTGTGACAGTCAGCTGTCCCTCTGATCTGCTCAGAAGCTGACCCTAAAACCAGTCACTAGAGGGAGCTGAAGGGTTCCACTTGTTACAGCAACTGTTGTTAATTTTCTATTGCTGTGATAAAACACCATGACACGTTATAGAAGAAAGTATTTAATTGGGTTTATATTTCCATATAAGGGGGTTAGAGCCCACGATGGCGGAGCAAAGGCATGTAGGTAGGAATAGGTGATCATCTCATCTGCAAACGGGAAGCAGGGAGCACTAGCTAGTCTCTAGAAAACTTACAGCTCACCTTCAGTGGCATACTCCAGAGGCCATACCCACTAACGGGGGACCAAGCGTCGGCATGCCTGAGACTTACGGAGGACATCTCACCCAGAGCACTGCACACAATGTGTGCGCTCCTGTTACAGCTTTGACTCAGCGCGATGTGTTTACCACACCTATCCTCTTAGGTTCTGGGAGAGAGCCGAATGCCTGTCGAGTCATAACACACAGTTGAGAACCTGAGGCACCCGAGTGCCTGAGTCTTGGACTGTGAATCCTTCCGCCGTCCCACACTTAGACTGTAGGCTGTGAATCCTTCCGCCGTCCCACACTTAGACTGTAGGCTGTGAATCCTTCCGCCGTCCCACACTTAGACTGTAGGC
>JADRCH010000089.1:2200098-2210212 GCA_019843965.1 Rhynchomys soricoides
ACTGTAGGCTGTGAATCCTTCCGCCGTCCCACACTTAGACTGTAGGCCCATTGGGGTCAAGACACTGGCCTTTCCAATGGGGAAGCAGCCCTCAGCCAGACCGGTAGAAGTGGGGAGGACATCCACAGAGGAGTTTTGCAAGACATGGTTGGCTCCATAGAGAAAGCTGGGGCTCCGCCTGGTGGCCAGCTGCAGAAAAACAATTGTGTCAGCCGCTGTTGGGAACAGGAAAAGCATTCCCCTCTGGTGGGTTCCACTTCTGTGAGGTTTCCTGGGAGGAACTCTCAAAGAACCACCAAGAGCAGACACATCCCGGGAAAATAATATAAACACGTCTCCATGGTGAAGGCTCTGAGTACTTACCTTTGCTAATCATCTTTAAGGGGGAGGCCATGAATTGACAGATTGAGAGTTTTCTGGTGGTCAAATACGATTCTGCTCAAGCTCTACAGGGGGCTTACCAATTGCTTCCGGATCCTGCTAGTCCTCTGAGCATAGGGTGGGCTGGACTGAGTGTCTTAGTTCTTGGGGGTGTCCTGGGACTGGATGTCTTGTCTCCAGATCTCTGCCCTTTAACTCAGCTAGGACATTGCACACGTCACCTTAGGGGTGGGGGGTTAATTTCCTGTCCTGTGTTAAATGAGGCTTTGGGGAAAGGAGCAGCTTTGTAAGCCTGGGCAGTCATCCCTGTGTCCCCTGTGTTTGTCTACATTGGGGAGCGCATGCTGGTGAAGATGAGGGACAGAGAGAACCAGGTTGGGGGGAATCCAGGGCAGCAAGAAGCCGGGTGTGGGAAGGGAGAGGTAGCTGAGAAGCCTGCTCCAGCTCACTCCACCGGGTTTGTCATTTACCTCAGGGTTATTTTTAGAGCCCTAATGTGAATTGCATTTCTTACATTTTAATTACTAAAGAATTATTACTAATTATGATCTTGATGATAGCTGACCTTTACTGAGTTCTGCGTAAGCAGTCAGGACTTCAGATGCTCTACAGGCTGGATATGAGTCTGTAAAGCCTTATCTCAAGTCGTGTATAAATTCTTTGATTTGCAGAACAGCAGGACAAGACACACACACTGTGACCCCCCATGTGAACATAATTTTTTTTTTGCCACAGAAAACCACAGTTTTTTTATTATTTCATATTTCCCTGAATTCTGTCTTCTTCACAGACACAGTTTTAAAGGAGGCTGTATCTTACTGCAGTAAGTGGAAAACGAGCAGTGCCGTCTTGAGTAAGCAGAATCTGTTGTTTAAGTTTGATTAAATAGCCATGTGCCAGAGCACCATTTGAACTCAGCGTTGGAGCTGCCTGCAGTGTGGGTGGGTGGACCTTCCCCACCAGAAACCCTGCAGGGGAAAAGGAAGCCATGTTGCATTTTGCAAGCTGGGCTCTGAGAAGAGCCTGGAGACCTTTTGCATGTTTTGCTTTATTCAGATTTTGAGATGGATGCTTGACTTGGTAAATCTTTAGCTTTTCTTTCTTTGTCTTTTTTAGCCCAGGCTGTCCTTGAAGTCATGGTATAGCAGAGGATAACCTTGAAGTCCTGATCCTTCAGCCTTCACCTCCTGAGTGCTAGGGTTACAGGTGTGTGTCACTGCTCCCTGCTCTGGGATTTCTTTAAACACACACATACACACACATATACACACAAGCACACACAAACACTCATATACATACAAACACGCACACATATACACGCACAAACATACCTATACAAACACACACACAAACACATACACACAAACACACATACTCACATACACGTGCATACATGCATATACACAGAAACACATTTGCACATACATGCACATATACACACATACACAAACACATACACTTACACACACAAAACACACAGGTGCACATATATACACACACACAAACACACACACTTTCCATTGCTCTGCTTCCTGTAGACTTTAATATGAAGTATTTTCAGTATTGCTCAATTCTTCTTGTTTATGTTGAAATGCAAATACCCAGAGTCCACTTTGTTCCCAAACATGCTGTCACGGGGGCACAAACGTCTTGGCACACATGTGTTCTTCTCATTTCTGTGTAGCAGTCTTCCTGAAGACTTCCAGAGAAAAGCCTTCTGAAGGTGGCTTTTTTTCCCTTCTGATAGAGTTTAAAGTCTCCTGCGTGTCTTTGATGCTCAGCCATTTCAATATGATAGGTCAAGCAGGGATTTCCTTTTATTTGTATTTTTGGACCTACTGCTTGATAGCTTTGGTAAGTTCTAGAAGGTGTCTAGCTGCACCTCTGCCATGCAATTTCCCCGGGGCTACACCATTCGCCTCTTGACATCTCCTCATGTCTTGCAGTTTTTATTTTTTAATGGACAGTTCATTTGCACAGTCTTCCCAGATATGAGTTTCTTATCTGAGCTCTGTCTGACCATCACACTTTCCAGTTCTGGAAGCAATCAGTTTCTTCCTCTCCATTCTCATGTAGCCCATGCTACCCTCTCTATGTAGACAAGGCTGTCCTTTAAGTCCTGACCTTCCTGCCTCCACCTCCGGCGTTCTAGGATTATAGGTGTGCACCACTATGGCCAGCCATCTTGTTCTTTTTAAAATATGTCTGGACTCTTGACAGTTTCATTTCCTGAACATATATCTAAACTTGCTGTGAGGTGAACACAATTTATAACCTATGACTGTTAATCCCACGAGAGAGAGGGTCCCCCTCCCCCTCCCCCCTCATTTTATCAGATGTTATCTTTATCCTAGGAAGAGAAAGTGCAGCAGGCCTCCATAGCTGCTTCCCCCTTACTGTTCTGTCTTCCCTGAAAATCCTGAAGCGGGTAGAACTTTCCAGCAAGTCCAGGGTAGGCTGGCATTGAGGTGTGTCTGGTATTCCAGCAAGGAGAAGGAGGAATTTGATGTTGCAGGATATCTGATCACACTGCGAACCCCCAGATCATGTTATTTACTGTAAAAATCTGTTTCTAGTTGTGGAGTGGCTCAGCCCTAGCACACACACCTTTAATCCAAGTGCTTAAGTGTTTATTGTAAACAGGATTAAATAAAGTCAACCATGGGTCAAGAGGCAGAGCGAGCAACCAGTTGACAAGGAGTGAACATAGGAAAAATTCATACAGAGTAAGAGGAAGTCAGGAGGACGGACAGGGAGACTCACAGGAAGTTGGAGGGTGGGACATTCGGTTTGAGAGGTTTTCCAGACAGGCATTCGAAAGGAGAGCTCGTGAGGACGTCAGCTGTGGAGGAAGGTCAAGTGGGTGCTCTCTCTGCCTCTCTGAGCTAGCAGGCTTTCACCCCAGCATCTGGCTCCCGAGCCTTTATTGGCAAAACTGAATGTTTGAGATTTTTTTAAAAACGTTTTGTTTGCTAAGAGTCTAGCTGCAAAGGACAAGGGTTCTCAAGCTTCCAGGGTACCTGGCAGACTCTCAGGAACTGGTGATGCCTTGGAGGGAAGCACCCTCCCACAGGCTAGACCACCCAGAGCCAAGTCGAGGCTGAGCCTGGAGCAGGCTAGACCATCCAGAGCCAAGTCAAGACTGTGCTGGGAGCTGTCTTGCTGGAGAGTACAGGTGGTCAGTGCCCAAGCATGGCTTTGTGTAGAAACCCCTCTGCACTGTGCCAGGACCTGGGAGTGTTGAAAAGCATATCTACCCAGCATTATTATTATTGCTGCTGTCACTGTGTTCCCAGGGAATGCTGGTCCATTGAGCCAGTCATGTCCTGAGTGCCAAGGGACAGGTCTTTTCAAAAGAACAAGGCCTTCCAAGCGGGAAGAATTTACATCTTGGGCCCAACTGATAGATAATCACAGACCAGTTCCTGGGCCACGGTCAATGCTGAGGTCTGAGGAGGGGCGTGAAGCCGGAGGCTGAGATGAAAGAACAAGTAGTCAGGGAAACCATGCCTAGGAAGAGATGAGGTGAAGGGGGGGGTGTCAGTGGGAGTGGGAGGTGGCAGTGGGGGACAGGAGGTGCCAAGTTCTCAACAGTCTTGTTCTATCTTGGGAGGGGGAGATAGGAGCTGAGGAGGCCCTATGGTGACAGCCTGCATTGGGCAAAATTTGAGGATAAGGAATTACTAATTAGTAATAAAGCGGAATACTTAAGTGTATGAAATTAATAATATGTAGCTGAAAAATAATGATATAGCATTAGACGCTTGAGACACGTGGACTCTAAGCAATTAACCTCCATTCTTCTGCAGAATTGCAGTTGTACTAATTGGCTCCTTTGCTCTGACGGGGCCGTATTAACCTTTCTGCTTCTCTCTGAAGTAAGTACAGTGGATAGGGTGTACTGCTCCCCCTGAATAATAAGCTATTTGCAAGGCCCCCCACCCCAGTCGTAACACTGAAAAGGTTCTGTTGGGTTTTCTTTATAATGCTCTGTCTGTGGAAAAGATGGCTTACTTCTCCCAGTGGCCATTTGGAGAGGCCCAACAGGCAGTAGGCCCTGTCCTGGGTGCTGCAGTCACAGCACAGGCAAGACACTGCCGGTAGTGACAGTTTTGAGTGTGGACCACAAAGGTGCGTGGACATGTAAGTGTGGAGTGCCCTCCAGGGCTGTGCTAGATGGGCTAGCCTCCTGGAAGGAAGAGTTCCTTAAGAATAGGGTGGGGGCTGCTCCTCCAAGGTGGGGATGTTCAAACTGAGATGTAGGCGCACAGCAAAGAGACCTCTGGCTTTGGGGAGAACCAGCATTCCAAGCAGGGACAGAGAGTACAAAGGCTGTGGGCCTGGACTCTAACAGGTCGAGTGAAGATGTGAACTGTAAGGAGATAGGAGACCAGAAGATGCAGTCAAGGACCAGACAGCACAGCCCGCAGACCACCGCTGGGGTCGGGTTGATTTGCAGCATGTAGCAGAGCCCCTGGTCAGATGGGAGCCTGTGGGGAAGGGCTCACGCTGGCCGCTGTGAAGAGGCCAGACTGACAAGAATGGGGATCACAGGAATAGAGGGGTGAACAAAAATGTTGCAAAAGAGACATGTGGATGTGGAGAAGTCTGACTAAGAGCGTGGAAAAAATGGAGCTTCTACGGAGGTATGCAGCACAGCCGTTTCCCACCTCTGAGCTAGATTCAGAGCCTAGGCACTTCAGAAACGCATTGGCCACATGCTGATGGTCACTACCATGGATAGTGTGTACACTTAAACACTAAGTTGGACCAGGGATGTACCTCAGGGTCAGAGTGCTTGCTCAGCACACGCTCTGGGTCCCACCCTCAACATTACCAGCTCTCACCCCTCAAAAAAAACCTGACCTGTCGGCTTCCCCTGTGAGTTCTGCTTAGACAGGTCTACAGTGACTCAGATCCAAGGGGGCTGTGAAGGTTTGGGTGGGCTCATGCTGTGCAATCTTAGCCGCCAAGATGATGGGCCTGTCTCTTGAGGTGAAGAACGTGTAGGAGGTGGGGCCTCACTGGAGGAAGTGGGTCGCTAGGGAGCAGGCCTCTGAAGGCTCTGCCTGGCTCTGTTTTCTGTCATGTTCTCTCTGCCTGGAGCCCTCTGCAGCTGTGAGCCCAGCTAAGCCTGTCTTCCCGTCCGTCCTTACTGTACTCTATGACAGGAAAGCAACCCATGCAGCAGCTGTGGCAGCTTAGTCCAAATAGAACACCCAAGTCTTCATCCACAGAGGCTACTTACATAAGTCACAGTGCAGGTGTGTGTGTGTGTGTGTGTGTGTGTGTGTGTGTGTGCGAGAGAGAGAGAGAGAGAATCCTCTCCCACTCCTGTTTCCCAGGAGTGGCTGGAGTGTTCTTGAAGAAACACTCTCTCTTCAGGAACATGTACATGTATTTTTCTTTATATATAATATAAAGGTATTGCTTTGTTACGTGACCCCTCCCGCATGTTGCTGTGTTTGTGGCTGGAATCATGGGTACATATAGCATTCCACTGGACAAACACCACGTGTCACACTTAACCAGTTTCTCTTCTTATCAAGATCACAAACCCATTTTTATATGTCTGCCCCTCAACAACTTAAGTAATTGATGGGTACCCCATCATGCCAATTCCATGCATGCTGGCCTTAGCGGGAAGGTTGTCTCATACCACTATTGATGTTCGCACAGTTAATTTTTACAATTAAAACAAGTGGGTGTGGTGGCACATCTGTAATTCCACCCACACAGGAGTCTGAGGCAGGAGGATTTTAGTTCAGGGCTACAGAGTGAGTTCAGAGCTAGCCTAAGTCACTTAATGAGACTCTTATAAAAAGTAAGGGCTGGGCTGTGGCTCAGTGGAGGACTTGCCTAGCATGTGTGGTTCCCTAGCACCACAAAACCAAAAATCAAAAAGCAACAGCAAAATCTGGACATGGTGCATGCCCTCAACCCCAGAACTCAGTAAGAGGAGGCAGGTGAGTCTCTGAATTTGAGGCCAGCCTGGTCTGTATGCATTCCAAGACAACCAAGGGCACATAAAGAGAACTTGTTTCAAAAAGCGGGAAAAGGCAGCAGAATAACCCCCAAATGTTAAAAATGATGGCGTACTGTGTGTTTATTGTACATGTCTGACCACGGCATGTTATTGCTGCAGAAAAGAAGGATAAAAAATTAAATTCAGGGTAACTGACTTTGGTAGCCCTATTTCTGCGAGTTTTCACATCTCTGCGGGCACATGGGTTTACAGAATCTGGAGAGATGCCCACCAAATTCTAATAGGCTTTTCCATGTAGTATCCCTCAGGTTCTTTTTAGCATATACATTTTTAAGTATTTTGGAGGGAAAGCTGTTGGACTCTAGGGGGAGATTTACTTGTGAGCTCACAAATTGCAGGCCAGGGACAGACTTTTGCATTGGGGTCTGCCTGCCCTCTTTTTACAGGGCGCTTCTTTCCACTTAAGGATTAAATTGTCTTAATTTTCAAATCGCCATAATTACGGTGTGGCGCTGTATGCAGTTACCAGATGCACCACAAGAGGGCGGTGTTGGAAGGACATTGCGAGCCCGCTGCCTCGGTATCAGGGACTCCAATTTTGCAGGGGGAACCTTGACCAGAGCCGACTCAGGATGGGTCCTCCGCCTTTCCGATTGCGCCACCGCACAGTTGTTTTTCTTACTATTTTTTCCTATCCCGTTGGAATGTTCCTTTCAATGTACTTCATCGGCAGCACAGCAGAAGGATTTGGTTGCAGCCTCTGCCCCTCCCATATCCTGCTCCAGTCCCAGCAGCCCAGAGTCTTTCTTTGGCTCAGCAGCTCCAGGGCCGGAGCAGGGAACATTGAGGGTGTCCCTCTTCCCTCCCTGTCCCATCCACTCAGCTATACGGCCCTCCCCATCTCCCCGTCTTAGTTTCTGTGCTACGTAGCTCCCCGCCTCCCTGTTCCTTCTTCCCTCCTATGAATTTTGTCTCCTTCCTTCCTTCCTTCCTTTTACATTCCGACCGTACTTTTCATCCCCCTCCCTCCTCTCCTCCTAGTCCCTCCCTCCCACCCCTTTCTCCCATGACCCCCTTTTCCTCTGGGTACCACCCCACCCTGGGACATCCGATCACAGGTGGACTAATCGATCACAGGTGGACTAATCGATCACAGGTGGACTAATCGCAAGCGTCCTCGCCCACTGAGGCCCCACAAGGCAATCCTGCTGGGGGAAGGGGATCCAAAGACAGGCAACAGTCAGCCACTGCTGTAGTTGTTATGTGAAGTCCAAGCCACACGTATGTAGGGAGCCTACGTCCAGCCTATGCACACTCTTTGGTTGGTGGTTCAGTCTCTGTGCGCCCCCATGGTGCCCAGTTAGTTTGCTCTGTAGGTCTTTTTGTGGTGTCCTTGTCCCGTCTGGCTTCCCCAGTCCTTCCCTCCACTCCTCCACAAGATTCCTGGGGCTTCGTCTAATGTTTGGCTGTGGGTCTCTGCCTTTGTTTTGGTCAGCTGCTGGGTGGCGCCTCTCAGAGGACAGATATGCTAGGCTCCTGTCTGCGAGCATAACAAAGTATCATTAATAGTGTCAGGGGTTGGCTCTCTCCCATGAGGTGGGTTTCAAGTTGGACTGGTCATTGGTTGGCCATTCCCTCAACCTCTGCTCCATCTTTATCCCAGCACATCTTGTAGTCAGAGCAGATTTTGGGTTGAAGGTTTTGTGGGTGGGTTGGTGTCCCCCTCCGTCCACTGGAAGTCCTGCCTGGCTATATGAGGTGACCACTTCAGTTTCCATATCACACACACACACACACACACCCAGGAGTCTCAGCTAGGGTCACCCCCACATCCTCCTAGGGGCCTCCCCATCCCAGGTCTTTGGCCAATTTCCCTTCTCTCTCAGGCCTTTCACCCCCATCCCCTGTTCCCCCATATCTGATCCCCACCCCAACTCCCCTCCTTACCCTGTCTCCCACCCAGTTCCCTCTTTCCATCCATCCCCACTGTCTTTTTTATTAGCCCTTCTGAGTGAGATTCAAACACCCTCCCTTACAGCTTAGCTTCTTTGGCTCTCTGAATTGTAGCAGGGTTGTCCTGTACTTTCTGGCTGATGTCCACTTATCAGTGAGTACACACATGCATGTCTTCCTGGGTCTGGGTTACCTCACTCAGGATGATATTTCCTAGTCCAATCATTTGCCTGCAAATTTTATGATTTGTTTTTATTAGCTAGATAGTGTTCCATTGTGTAAATGAACCACATTTTCTGTATCCACTCTTCAGTTGAGGGACATCTGGGTTGTTTCCAGTTTCTGGCTGTCTTAGGGTTTCTATTCTTGCACAAACATCATGACCAAGAAGCAAGTTGGGGAGGAAAGGGTTTATTCAACTTACACTTCCACGTTGCTGTTCATCACCAGAGGAAGTCAGGACTGGAACTCAAGCGGGTCAGGGATCAGGAGCTGATGCAGAGGCCATGGAGGGATGTTCCTTACTGGCTTGCTTGCTTCTCCTGGCTTACTCAGCTGGCTTTCTTGTAGAACTCAAGACTACCAGCCCACAGATGGTACCGTACCACCCACAATGGGCCCTCCCCCCTTGATCACTAATTGAGAAAATGCCCCACAGCTGGATCTCATGGAGGCATTTTCTCAACTGAAGCTCCTTTCTCTGTGATAACTCGAGCTTGTGTCAAGTTGACACACAACCAGCCAGTACACTGACTGTTATGAATAAAGCTGCTATTAACGTAGTTGAGTAAGTTTCCTTGTGGGATGGTGGAGCATCTTTGGGTCTATGCCCAGGAGTGGTACAGCTGGGTCTTGAGGTAGAACTATTCCAAGTTTTCTAGGAAACCTCCAGATTGATTTCCAGAGTGGCTGTACAAGTGTGCACTCCCACCAGCAATGGAGGAGCGTTTCCCTTTCTCCACATTCTCGCCAGCGTGTGCCAACTTGAGTTTTTGATCTTAGTCATTCTGATGGATGTAAAATAGAATCTCAGAGTTGTTTTGATTTGCATTTTCCTGATAACTAAGAACATTGAACATTTCTTTAAGTGCTTCTCAGCCATTCAAGATACCTCTGTAGAGAATTCTCTGTTTAGCTTTGTACCCCATTTTAAAATTGGGTTATTTGGGTGGTTGGCGTCTAATTTCTGAACAGAGTGCCAACAGCTCATGCACTAAGATCAACAATTAATAGATGGGACCTCTCAAAACTGAAAGGCTCCTTTAAGGCAAAAGTCCCCATCAGTAGGACGAAATGGCAGCCTACAGACTGGGAAAAGGTCGTCACCAACCCCACATCTGACAGAGGACTAATATCCAAAATATATAAAGAACATAGGAAGTTAGACACCAACAAAGCCTTTAAGCTTTTAGGTAAGCAGAGCATATTCACAACAAACAGGCAAATAATACAAAGGGAGGTGTGTGAAAACCCCTTTGTGTCTTCCCGTGTACCCTCTTCCCCAAAGCAGTGAATTTTAGAAATGTGCTGAAACCTTCCACATAAGTCTGCAGAGCTGACTGTGTGTGTATGGGGGGGGGTGAGTGCACACACGAGAGAGAGAGAGAGAGAGAGAGAGAGAGAGTCCATTGAGTGTGAGATATGGAAAGAAAATGAGAAAATGTGAGCAAGTGAGTGTGTGAGTCTGTGCATGGCTGGAGAGAGCTATGAATGCATCTGTCTGAGCTGTGTGTGAGTGTGCACAGGAGTGCATCTGTCTGAGCTGTGTGTGAGTGTGCACAGGAGTGCATCTGT
>JADRCH010000089.1:2217313-2255397 GCA_019843965.1 Rhynchomys soricoides
CCCCCCCCCCCCCCCGCCTTGGTAGATATTTCAAAATACTGACTTCAAAATTATGGGTGTCACACACCTCAACTAGGTTTTCATCATCCAATGTGTCACATGTCAGTGAAGAACCTAATGCAATTTTTTAAAAGTACTTGAGCGACAAATGAGTTTCCTGTGTGATGCTGTGTCATTATGCATTTTGGAAACATTATTTAGAGAAGGGATGCATAGGTTTACTTCAGGTGGCCAAATTGTGTGTGTGCGTGCGTGCATGCACGTGTGTGCGTGTGTGTGCATGTGCGTGCATGCGTGTGCGTGCATGTGTGTGTGTGTGCGTGTGTGTGTGCGTGCGTGCGTGTGTGTGTGTGTGTGTGTGTGTGTGTGCAACAAGGTTAAGGTGGCCCTCGAACTTGAGTCCTCAGGAAGGTTGGGAGTCCTGCTCAGGGGTGAGGATCTACTTCTAAAAAGGAGGTTTCCTAGTTTCCTAAAGTCACTTAGGGGAGGATAAGGTTTACCTCAGTTCACAGCTCCAGGTGACAGCCATCACTGTCCAGCGGTCAAATTGGGAACTCCGGTCATGACACATCCACAGTGAAGCAGAGAAACAGATGCATGCTTCTTCACCCGCTTGCTTGCTTGTGCTGCCTGAGACTGAGTGTTGCCTAAGAAACAGTGCTGCTTACGGTGGGTTGGGCCTTCTCATACCAATTGACATAATTAAAACAATCCTGTTATGGGGGACCCCGTGCAACCAGTTCCCTCTGACACTCTTACCGGGTGATTCTGGGTCATGTCAAGTTGACAGTTGAAGATTGAGAGTCAGGCTTTGGGATGAAGGCCTGCTTCTTGCAGGGGAGCCTGAAATCTTGTGTCATAAAGCGGTTCAGACATGACAGCGGGTGGAGGAGACAACAGTGTCCACTAATTCATGAATAACTGCTGTTTCTAGTTTCTCCACGATAGACAGCCACCATGGGTGACCTGGATCTCTGGAGAGATGGACTGATGCTGACACAGTTTACTCTGGGTAATCAGTGACCCTAGTTAGTGGCCAGCCTGGGCATCCATCTAGTCGTGAGAGCAAGCTGGCACTATTCATGTTCTGGGGAGCAAGGGAACTGTTGCAGTTCCCGGAGGGGGATGGCATGTGAGGGGCGGGGCTATGAGGGTGCAGGGGCGGGGCTATGAGGATGCAGGGCCAAAAGCCTTTCAGAACATGTAAGTGTTCTATGTTCCTGGCCTCATCTCTTTCTCCCTGGCCACACAAACCTCTGCACCTCCTCCCCCAATAAAGCTTGAAGCATCTCCCTTTTGAACTTCGACATGCCTGTTGGGCCAGGATAGATTAAGAAAAGCTTTGGGAATTAAACACCTCCAGTCCCACTGTGATCAAGGGCCACTCTGCTCCAGGACACCCTCAACCAGCACGTTCCCTGTCTCCTAACAGGGAACAAGCAGGTAATGGGCAGGCTCTGAGCATCACTGTGCAGAGTGGTGTGCCCACACATTAAGCCAGCAGGGCAGGGATATAATTCTCAGTGGGAGAAGACGATGGCGTGGGGGTACCACACCCTCACTGTCCCCTTCAGAGAAAGTCTGCTTGTACTTCAAGGCTCACCTGAGGTAGTCCGAGCTGGTTCCTCGGTGGGATCTGTCTCTCTCGCTCCATAGACTCCCATGCTTGGTGTGAGTACACAAGCATACTGCATCTTAATCTGTCTCCTAGGTGTGGACAGAAGGCCATGCAACTGTCTGCAAGCTCTCCCCACCATTGAATGTCACCACAAAGTGAGGCTCCATCCGAGGCAGCCTCTGCTGGACTGGGAACCATGACCCCTGAGTGATGGCGGTTGGCATGAGAAGCACGACGAAAACGTTTGATCGATGACTCCTCATTTGAAAGGAGCCATCATAGCTCAGTGTCTGTGTGCCTTTAATTGACAAATTGACAATCCAGTTCCGGGAGGGAGGTGCCTCGGTTGGGGAATTGATTTGAACAAATGGGCTTGTAGCCATGTCTGTGAGAGGCTGTCTTGATTGACAACTGATGTTGGAGGGCCCCGCCCCTGCAGGCACCATCCCTAGGCAGGTGGGCCTGAGCTGTAGCTAGCTGAGCACGAGGCAGGGAGCACCCTATGGTTGCTGCCCCAGGTTCCTGCCTTGATGATTGTGACCCGGAAGTGTAAGATGAAGCAAACCCTTCCCAGATGACTCTGGGTTAGTCTCACCACAGTAACGTGGAGGGAACTAGAAGAGCGTCTTTGTTTGTCACTCTGGAGCAAGTAAAGCTATCTATTTTACCACGGTTTCAGAAGAAGCCGGCTCAGGGTTACGAGAAAGAAGAACCTCTCCTCCACAAACTGGCAGTCCAGCCCAGGTTCAGGAGTGGCTCCCTGGGAAGGTTTGGGAGCCGCTGAGCCTTGGCTGCTGTTAGAGCGCTCCCTTGAGGTTGTAGCACTGGTGCCTCTGTCTGGGGGAGTCAGCTGCATTTATCTCACCAGCATTTGAGGGGCAAAACCCCCAACTACCAACCAGCGAAAACAATTGAGTAAATAAAACGTGCACATTTGAAGGATACATTTGTAAATTCGGACTCGTGTCTGGTGGCAGAGGCACTCTCTCCTCCTCCTAGCCCATGGAAGCATGCCCAGTGTTTGTTGAAACCATTCTAAGCAGGTAATGATGCTAATTTGCAGGAATCTTGTGAAGCAATTGTTGGATATAACCATGATAAAAAACGAAATGAGACAATATTAAAGTTGATTGAATTTTTATTAGAACTGAAGCTAGTAACAAAAACTTGGCACTGACGAATTTAGTATACTTTATTAGCTATGCACTTACATTTAATTATGTCAGTTGTAGCTAACGGTGTTTATTATTGGAGCGTTAATCATCTGGTGCATCTCTTCCCAGTGCCTCTTCAGCTAGCCTGAAATTGACTGAGGTGGGAACATGTACAAACCTCACGCAGAAGATACCCATTAGACAGGCAGTTGTTGGGCATGCCTGGACCCCGTGGGGGCCTATCCTGTGCCAGATGTCCCTGTGGGAAAGGTGTGGTTATTGAGTTCCTTGGAGGGATTGGATGGGGAGGAAAGAAGGAAGTGGCTGCAGATGTCACAGGACTCTGTATGTCTGAAGACCCTTAATATTTGAAAGAATGCAGAGTTGACACAGAAACAGTGATTACTTAGGATGGTGCTATTTTAAGTGGTTTGTTATTTGGATTCTCTAGGTTACTTGTCAGTGTGGCAGACCAGAGCTGAGTCGCCCATGGAAAAGTCTGGGGAGGGAAAAACGGAAAGGATTGCAATACAGCCTTAGATGTGAGGAGGGTACCCACTGCACACACCCCAGATTCCTTCTGTCTACAGCTTCTAGTGAGACTGTGATCAAAGTTGACAGAACAGACTCTTTCTATCTAGAGGAAGGCTTTGAAACTTAGAACCATCGTGTGTGTGTGTGTGTGTGTGTGTGTGTGTGTGTGTGTGTGCCTGTGAGGGGACAAGATGAGGAAGGTGCAGCATTCAGTCCTCTGGGAAAAGTCTGCAGTGACCAATCTAGCAGGAAGGCATGGGAGCTGGGCAAGTGAGACTCCAGCTGCTTGGAGAGCCACTGCTCGCCTGACGGAAGCATCTGAGTGTATAGCACTGCATTAGCACTTCAAGTTATCCATCATGAGACCTGCCTGTGTCCTACGTACAGCATACCCAAGAGAGGTTCACAAAATCAGAGGGGTAGGGGTGGGTGAAGACAGGGGGTGCTACTAACAACATGGGACAGGGATCCAGGAACTGGAAGTAATGACACCTCTAGTTCTGGGGACCCTCAAAGGCTGAGAGCGGGGAGGATGTCATGGATCTGTCAATATGTGGAGAACCTGGATCCACTCAGTCACTACACCTCGTGGCCATGTTAACAGCCTTTATAGCAGTCAAGTGCTCTAGGCCAGGACTCTGGAGTCACATGGTGACTGTCCAAGGCTGGCTTTACTCTTGGCACTATGAGGGAACCCCACTGTTCCCAGTCCCACTCAGAGCTTAGTGTATTCTCTCTTCATCTGCTACCTCCATCGATGTCACAGACGTGGAGGTTGGCGCTGCAGGGCCACAGGGTTTTAAACGTCTGTCTTCTGTTCCCCAAAGTGCCCAAGTCCTCTAGTTCTGGGGCCCTGTCTTTTCCTTATACAGCAAATAAAATGGCCTCGTGCTGCTTAACACTCATCTCAGCATTCTGATGACTGACAAAGGGCCTCCGTTTTTCTTCCCTTCTTCAGGGCTTTGGAAGTCCAGCATCAGGCATCATTAACAGAAACAGATGAACAGAAACAGGTACACTGTAAAGACCTGTGTGTGTGTGTGTGTGTGTGTGTGTGTGTGTGTAAGTAGAGGAATACAGAAAATGCAGGAAGCAGTGTCATAGTCCACATTAGATGTCTTGTTTCCATAAAACACACCTAATATTTCTGTCTTCAAAGATACCTTCCTTGGCCTGCTGCAGTGTGCTAACCCCTGCTTGCTGTGTGCTAGCCCCTACCGTCTCCCCAGGGCTCCAGAGGGAACAGCAGGAATGGTTAAGAGAGCTGACTCTGCAATCAGGCAGGCAAGGGTTCAAACCCCAGGCTCCCCCTTCAGGAGCTATGTGATCTCGGGACTTCCTCTTCTTGAGCCTCAACTCACCCAGCTGTGAAATAGGGAACCTCTTTGTAAGAGGGAGGGAGTGGGAGAGAGAGAGAGAGAGAGAGAGAGAGAGAGAGAGAGAGAGAGAGAGAGCTCACCATTAAACAGTGAGTGAGTAGAGATGGGCCATAGGTTTGCTGCAGGGAGCAGGGAATGCCGGGAATTCCAAGGAAGCATGAGGAGAAGCTCTGGGGGAGGGGAAGAGGCTTAGATGGGTCTTGACAGACATCTTGGTTTGCTGGGGGGGGGAGTGTTACCTGATCCTGAAGGAAGGAGGCAGGGGCCACAGGGTCCTGGTGAGCTGGCCCTCGAGGCTCCAGGAATCTGTAGAGTGGAACTGGGCCAGTAGCCACAGAAGAAAGTCACAAGGCCACATCCCGTGTGTCTTTCTGTGGTGTGGACCAGGGCTGCATGGGGGGCTCCAGCCTTTCTCCTAAGAGGTTTAGCTGGGATAGGTACTCTAGCAGGGCCTCATTGCCAATGAGGCTGGAGAGGGTGACAGGGACTCTCAGAGCTGCTGAGGGCGCAGAGCACTCGCCACATGGCCCCACCCAGAGCTTCTGGTTCCTCAACTGCAGTGGGCCCATAAGGTTATCTTCTCCTATGTTCTCAGGAACACACTTTAATAACCACTGGCCCAGGTCAGTGCACTTCCATTGCATGCTCTGGACAGATATCACAGATGTGCACACATGTGGACACACACACAAACACCTATGTCACCACAATTGATACCGAAAAACAGGACAAAAAACCCACCTTTTCTCTCTCACAGACAGAATCTAGATTTATTTTGGTGATGCCAAAGCAGGAAGACCATTGGGGGTGAGGTAATGAAAGAACCAGTGAGAGGAAGAAAAGAGGGATGGTGGATGACTCTGGGGGCCAAATATGAACAGGGCACAGTGATACATATGTGTAAAATGTCACGATGAAACTATTATGTTGCATGCCAGCTAAAGAAATTAACACTAAAAGAGATTAGAGAGAACAGGGTAATTGCCCAAGGTCACTCAGCTAAATTGGGGGGGGGATCATAACGTGCAGGAGAGTCTCTGACTCTTCAGCCTTCATTCCTCCTCCACCACCACCATCATCACCATCACCCCCCCCCCCCCATCATCCTCGAGTACCATCAGCTTCTAGTCAGTCCTTTCAAAGCTATTCTCTTGTCCGTTGTGTGAGCCAGCCAGCTCTTCCTGTTATCTGTGTAGAGCTTGTTTCCCAGCTGCTGACTGGGAAAGCACCCCGTCCCTTGCCTGGTGGTCCCAGATCAAAGTTGTGTGTTCTGAGAAAGAAAACTGTTTGTTTCTAGTGTGTCGGGTGTCATTTGTACCAGTGGATGAAGCCTCTGCTTGTCTTAAGGGTCTCATGCCAGGTCTGAGGTTTGTCTGGGCTTCTTGGGGTCATGGAGAGAAGACCCCTGGGCTCATGCAGGTCTGCCCCTATCTTGCTAGGGCTTGGCTTCCCTGCAAAACAAAAGGAGGGACTGGTTTGGAGGGGGCAGTGGGCCCTCAGGGGCAGGTGCTTAGCATCTTTTGGTCCATGTGTTCTTGTATTCTATCTAGGATCCCAGGTCCTGTCTCTCAAGAACCAAAAGCTTTGTTTCAGATGGCTGGGGGCTTTGGAGCCAGATAGCTTCAGGCCCCCTTCTGACTTCTTATGATTGTGCCTCTCAGGGTCTCAGTTCCAACATCTGCTAAAAGGCTGCAAGCTCCCAACATGCCCCTGTGTGGTCAGAACGCTGTGTCAGGAGCCGGGCCTGCGACTACAGATGCTGGTCTGCTGGACCCATAGCCCCTAGACCTTGGGATGAGTGGAGTGGGTTCTTCTTTCTCCCTCTCCCTCTCTCCCTCTCTCTTTCTTTTTGTTTGCCACTGTTTGAGTAATCAGTACCTGGGCTTGGTTCTGGGCCCTCCTGTGCGAAGGCCTCAGGGGTCAGCTTCTCCACAAGCTGGCTTCAACTTCCTGTCTTTTTCTACACTATGGGCCCCAGGTCAGCTTTATCTGCACATCTTCAGGTGGGTGTCCCAGGGACATCCTGACTGGCTTGTCTTAAGTAGAACCACGGTCATCCTACTGTAAATTTGGCATCCCTTTGTTTGCCCAGGCACTGACCCCAGCCTCTCCCTGGTACTTGGCCCTTACCCACACCATTCATTGCTAACTCTGTTGACTGATGGTCACCTGCAAAGGCAGAAGATAAGACATAGATGAGGAGTTTTAGAAGTGTTGCCTGGGCAGGGCAGAAGTGGCCCTGTGGTGGCCTTCCTGACTTGGACTTGGCATCAGTGTGATGGGATGGCTACTTGCTGCCTAGCTTCTCAGCTCTGAGTGCCTCTGGGGCACTCTTGTCCCCTTCCCTGTGGCAGCTCCCCCAAGACCTGATCTCAGGCCCCTGGGGAATTGCAGACAGGATGGGAGTCCCCATGTGGGATTTTGCAGCTGCTGCCCCATCCTTCCAGACTTATTCATTCTGGAAACATCCTCCCTGGGGCCCTGGGGCCCTGGGTCCAAGCCAGGGAAATGATTCAGACCCAGCTCTGCCTGGTCTCTTACACAGCTTAAGAGAGCACAGTGGTTTGCTCCTTCCCTCAGACCACATTCAGTTCCCAGTGGAGCAGCCCCCAGCAGACCTGTCCCAACTTAATGCTCATGAGGCTCACTGCTAGGCTTCTGGTTCTGGTCCCCGTCACCAGGCCTTGAGTCCTCCCCTCCTCCCCCTCCTCCCCTTCCTCCCCTTTCCGACGCTTGCCTGTGATATATCTAGACAGAGACTACTAAGGGCTCCAGGATCCAGCCAGCCTTATCTTACTTCCTCTAGGACTGAGCCTATACTTAGAACTGGTCAGGTCAATGGGGCAGCCCACCCATGTCCTGAGCAGAGATAGAATTGATGGGGTCTTTGAACTATGGAAAGGGGGGGGTCTCAAGGTCTTTGGGTTGTTCTGAGCCTGGGATAATGCTGCCTGCCTTTATTTGAAGCCTGGTTCTGCTCCCTCCCTCCGTCGGAACCCTTCCCAGGATATATATGCCGCTGGCCCCTTGAGCATACTTGGGAATGCCTCACCTAAGCATCTTGGACTGAACCTCAATGTTGAGGGATGGCTGGAGGGACCTTGGGGCACTGTCAGTTTTTCTAGGAGGAGGGTTGGCTCTCTGGGAGAACTTGATTGGAAGATAGAAGGGGTTGTAAGCATAGGAAGCCAAGTTGTGTACTTGTGAGGATGTCATCTCCAGCCTTCACTTCCCCAAAGACGTGAATCGCGGGGAAAACCAGGGCTCCCCCCCCCCCCCCCCCCGAGGAATGGCTTCTGAGGCTCTAGCTTGTTCCTCTGCATCGGGCTTGAGAACAGCATGTCTCTAGGGCAGCCAATAACTGAATCAACAGCTGTTTTGCTTTAAATTCATTGAGCTCAATTGCCTAAACCTAATTAGCACGCTTCCCAGCCACCTGAAGCCTCAAATCCTCTCTCAGGTGTACATATCTGGGCAGTATGGTCAGGACAGACGGACAAATCCTAAAGACAGCACCACACCAAGTGAGAGTCATGGCTAGGCAAAAAGACACAGCTCCCAAGAGCAAGCTCACAGTAATTCTGGTGGCTCCAGACTGGCAATGAAATTCTGGAAGAATCTCTGCCAGAGGCCAGATTCTCCCCCTCCCATAATGTTGCCTCAGCTGAACAGGGGACAGAGGGAGGGCATTCATAAAAGGCACCCGGGGACTGTAAGGCATGTTCGGTTACTGAGAGGGTCCTCAAGGTGTAGCACGCGTGGTATCTGTGCTTTACGTCACCTCTTCTCCTCACACACCCCTTATTGTCTATTCTGCGTGGTGGGAATGGGGGGACAGGGTGGACAGAACCCAACTCTGCGGGTCAGGACAGAAGGATAAGAGTAGCCCAAGGCAGCTGACCGCACAAAGCTGGGTGAGTCAGGGAAGTAGAACTTTGGAGCTAAAGATGACATAGATGAAGGAGGTAAGCCTTCTTGGGCAAGGAGGGCTGTGCTGGGGTCAACATCAGGGATGTAGAGGCTCTACCAAGGGACTCCTTGAGACAACGGAGACATAAGCACACACATTATGCATGCACTGGCACAGATACACTCACCTGCACATGGAGGCCAGAGGTCAACCTTGAATCATATCCCTTGGGCACCGTCTACTTTGTTGCCTTGAGATAGTATCTCTCATTGGCTTGAGGCTTACCAATGATGTCAGAATGGCTGGCCAGGGAGCTTCAGAGATCTACCTGTCTTGGATTCCCCAACCCCGGGATTGCAAAGTGCTCACCACTTTACTTGGCTTGTTTTAAATATGGGTTTGGGGACTTGTGTGCATCAATGAGCCATCTTCTCAGCTCTAAGACACACACCCCATTAGGTACTTCAGTGATATTTGTATGCTCTTTTGGCAACCACCACCCAAAGAAAGTTGATATTAATTCTCCCTTTTATTATTATTATTATTATTATTACTCCCCAGTCCCTGGCAACATTGTCTTCTGTGTCTGTGGATCTGTGTGTGAGATCACATTAAATGTGGTCTGTGTGTCCCGCCACTGTCTTAGCTAGCTTACTGCTTTTCAAGGCTCATTCATGTAGTAGCCTGTACCAGCACGGTGTTTCTTTCTACACTCAAATGATATTCTCTTGTATGGGGACACTGACTGCATTACCTGTCACCTGCTGATGGCCATGCAGGCTGTACAAACCTCATGACTATTGTGCATACACTTTACATTGTGAGTGCTTGTGTGAAATCAGATTTCTTTTTCAGGTTTCTTAGGTAGGTGCTTAAGTGTGAAATTGTGGGATTACTTGGTAATTTTAATTTCTGAAGAATTGCCAAGATGTTTTCATGGTGTGCTTTGTGAGATTGGGGGAATATAAGAGATTGGAAGAGGTGATTATTCTCTATTGAAAGGGCACAGAGGGTCTTCAGAGCCCAGGGGCGGGGAGGGGGGAGTTGTCAGCCTCTTTAGTAGCTCGTTAGTAGCTCGGTTGTATTCAGTTCAAAGCTGAGGCTGCAATGGGACTGCCGGGTAACACGGGAGAAAGGAGAAGCTTAGGGGTCTGTACATGAGCAGAAACCTGGGCTTCAGAAGCAGAAAGGTCTCCCCTGAGACCTGGATAAGCCTCCCTGTGGCCTGGAAGTAAGTCTGGACTTCCTCCTCTCTGCAGTGACCTAACTTACCGCCAAGAGTCAAAGGTTAGCCTCTCCTGCATCTCTCTAGAACTCTGTTCTAAGGACTGTGCCTCACCCAGGCTGTCTGCAGCAGGAATGTGGAGCTGCCCTGGCTGACGGGTGAGTGTGTGGCAGGTTGTGTCGGGGGTTCTTCTTGTTCACCCTACCTGAGGAGAGTCTCTGCCAGAGCCAGGCTACTAGACCCTTCCCAGTATGAAGAGAGAAAAGGGACAGAATTGTCACAGCATCTGAACCAAAGACATCGAAGAGTCAAGGGTCACCCTTTCATGTGCGGAGCTGTGCCCCATCCAGCCTGGTGTCACAGCCAAGGGTCACAGGTCCTTGTTCTCAGGTTAACCTTGCTTCTTCCTCCTCTCAGCCCTGGCCCAGGATTCCTACAGCAGGCCTACTGGAACCAGACTGGGGCCTTCTTGTTCAGCCCTGGGGCCTGTAGCCCTGTCCTGACTGTCTAACCATCTGAAGGTCATGAGCAGGCCAAAGCCACAGCAGACACAGGTTAACAGCCTCTGGATCCTTCAACCCTCCATGCTCACACTGCCTGGCTTGGCTGTCAGCCTGATGGATCCTTCAGAAGGTGACTGGAGAGGCAATCCCAGAAGTCCTGGGGGCCCTGCATATGCCTATGTTAACTCTTTTTTTTTATAAATCCATGGCATTTCATTGAAAAGTCTTCTTATGAAATGGTTAGTTTATTAAATTAGGAAGAGGCAGAATAGATAGAAGATGATTTGAACCACAGATGCAGGAGCAGTGCTCCTTGCTCCCAGCAAGAAAGATTTTTGAAGAAAAACATGATTAAAAAGAAAGGTATTCCCATGAGCCAGGCCAAGCAGATTGAATCACTGAGAAGAAAATGACAATCTGAGTTAGAGTTTTATATCATTTTCAGCTGCTAAAGCCCCGGGGAGCCAAGAACATTCTTCTGGATCCTGAGAACAGAGTCAGTTACCACAGGATACTGGAGGCTGGTACTGGAGCCTGTGTAAGCGTGTATCTTGGAGACCTTCCCTGAGAGTAACTAAGGCCACCCAGGAACTCATTTTGGCTCCACTCCAAGCCAGCCGCCACTTTCCTCTGACCAGCGAGATCACAGAACCCCTCCCAACCCCTGCTAGCTCGAATTTTATTTTGTTGTATATAGTAGTTGAGATGACTGATGTTGGCAACCTGACAGCACCTAGAGTCACCTAGGAGATTAGGTTAGTTGTGGTGAGAAGACAGACCCACTCTGTGCATGGGTGACACCATTCTGCAGGCTGGGGTCTTGCACTGTGTAAAGAGGAAACCGAGGCACTCACCAGCATTCATCTGTGTGCTTCCTGACTGTGGATTCAATGTGACCGGATGTCTTAGTCAGGGTTTCTTAGTCAGGCACAAACATCATGACCAAGAAGCAGTCTGGGGAGGAAAGGGTTTATTGAGCTTACACTTCCACACTGCTGTTCATCACCAGAGTAAGTCAGGACTGGAACTCAAGTGGGTCAGGGATCAGGAGCTGATGCAGAGGCCATGGAGGGATGTTCCTTACTGACTTGCTCAACCTGCTTATAGAACCCAAGACTACCAGCCCACAGATGGTACCACCCACAAAGGGCCCTCCCCCCCCCTTAATCACTAATTGAGAAAATGCCTTACCGCTGGATCTCATGGAGACATTTTCTCAACTGAAGCTCCTTTCTCTATGATAACTCCAGCTTGTGTCAGGAAACCAGCCAGTACAACTGACCCCTTGTCAGCTTGACACACAAACACATCACTATTAAGCCTTGACCCTTACTTTCTTATTCATCCCTAAGATCTAAATAACTTTAAAAGTCCCACAGTCTTTGCAGATTCTTACATATTAACATTTCAGTCCCCTTTAAACATCCAATCTCTTAAAATTCAAAGTCTTTTGAAAATTCAAAGTCTCTTAACTGTGGGCTCCACTAAAATACCTTCTTACTTCAGGAGGGAAAATATCAGGGCATAGTCGCAATCAAAAGCAAAACCAAACTCCAACTGTCCAATGACTGGGATCCACTCATGATCTTCTGGATTCCTCCAAGGGCTTGAGTCACTTCTCCAGCTCTGCCCTTTGTAGCACACACCTTGTCTTCTAGGCTCCAGATGCCTGTACTCCACTGCTGCTGCTGTTCTTGGTGGTCATCTCATGGTACTGGCATCTCCAAAACACTGCTGTCTTCTGCTGCAACTAGGCTTTACCAACAGCCTCTCATAGGCTCTCTTCATGGTGCCAAGCCTCACCTCCTTTGCATGACCCCTTCAGTCCTGGGCTGTCAATTGCAACTGAGACTGCACCTTCACCAGTGGCCTTTCATGGCCTCTCACAGTGCCCAGGCCTCAGCTGCTCTTCATGACCCCGTCATGCCTTCAAAACCAGTACCACCTGGGTGACTCTTACACATTACCAAGTCCAGCCACAGCTCTGGAACGCAGCCTCTGTGGTCTCAGAAAACACTTCTCAGAAGGTTTCACCCCAATGATGCTGGTCTCTTAATCACTGCTAATATCTTAGCTCCAGCTAACCAGCATCAATAGTCCCAGCAATGCAGTGGTTTTGCTTTAGTAGTTCTGGTGTCTTGTTAATCACAGCTGATTTCTTCAGACCCAGCTAAGCAAAACCACAGAATCTTAAATCAAACTAGCAATGGCCCTGATGAGAGTCTTTAATCTTTCCTCTGAAATTTCACAAGCCAGGCCTCCATCTTCTGCACTGTTCTCAACATGATCTTCCAAGCTCCTACAGAACACCCCACAGAGCTCTTAATATCTCAATGGCTCTTCTAGCTCAAAGTTCCAAAGTCCTTCCACAGTCCTCCCCAAAACATGGTCTGGTTGTTACAGGAATATCTCACTTTGCTGGTACCAGTTTGTCTTAGTCAGGGTTTCTATTCCTGCATAAACATCATGACCAAGAAACAAGTTGGGGAGGAAAGGGTTTATTGAACTTACACTTCAATGCTGCTGTTCATCACCAAAGGAAGTCAGGACTGGAACTCAAGCAGGTCAGGGATCAGGAGCTGATGCAGAGGCCATGGAGGGATGCTGCTTACTGGTTTGCTTCTTCTGGCTTGCTTGCTTCTCCTGGCTTTCTCAGCCTGCTTTCTTATAGAACCCAAGACTACCAGCCCAGGGATGGTACCACCCACAAGGGACCCTCCCCCCTTGATCACTAATTGAGAAAATGCCTTACAGCTGGATCTCATGGATGCATTTTTCTCAACTGAAGCCCCTTTCTCTGTGATAACTCCAGCTTGTATCAAGTTGACACACAAAACTAGCCAGTACACCGGATGTTCACGCTCCTGCTGCTGTGACTCCCCATGTAATAGACTGTGCCCTGGAACTGTGAGTCGAGTTTGTTGGGTATTTTAACAGGGCAACATGGCAAGTGACTAATGCAATGATGTGCATCCTGGGAACCCAGGAAAGCCTGTTCACGGAGATTGCCCTTATTCTGTCTCTGGAGACATAAAATCACAGCCAACAAACTAAACTCACTGTACTTACATTCTATTTGTCCCCAAACGCCGTTTGTGCTGTTTCCAACACTTTGAAGCTGTTGGCCATCACACGACGACATTTTGCATCAATGTTCACGTCTGTGCTTAGATTGCACAGCTGCTGAACCAGAGTGAGTCTGTTCACAGTGATTGCTGCCACAGGGTGTTAAAAGCTCGTGAGCTTTCTCAAGCTGGGTTTTAAAGGAGTTGAAGAGACGAGGCTCAGTGTGTGAGGTTCTTGCTGTGGGTCCAAATTTGGATCCTCAACATGCAGAGTAAAGCCCTGCATGGTAGTTTACAACAGCAACCCCAATGCTGGGGTCACCGAGCATCCTTGGAGCTCAGTGGCCAATCAGTGCCTCGAGTGACAGACTATCTCAAAACAGAGTGGAACTGATGTCAGCCTCTGGCCTTACATTTGTCTTGGTGGTGTGATATGACCCATAGGTTGATATCAGTTCCTCTGGTCTCTGCATGCTCATGCATGGATGGCACCTGTACATGCACACACACACCAACACACAAAATTAAAGGAGATCAATGTGATAAAGCACCTGCTGCTTGGTTCTGTAAGAGGCATCCCTGGCCATGAGGGATTCCTGACACTAATTCTCCAGTGGCTCCAGCCCCAGATTGGGAGCATGGAGCCCTATCTAAGAATGCAGGAAGTGAGAGACTCTGCTGAGCAACCCCACCCCCCCAACACAGAGGTCCTCTTAGCATCTCACCCACGCTCTTTCTTCTTCCACAAAAGCCCACTGTCTCCTTGGCTTCCAGACAATGGCCTTCATAATTCATAGTTATTGTGGATGGAAATAAAACTTTCATCTATGCTGTTCTCAACCCTGAATTTCTTGGGAAACCTCAGATGGTCTTTTCCTACTGAGTTGAATTTTATAAACCCAGAAAAATACTCAATTCAGAGCACATTCTGTACATGAGGGAGAGGAAAATGACCTCTTTGTGTCTGCTTGGATATAGCTTCAAGTCGGAACAGTGACCAGCTATGGGTTTGGCCTGGCCCAAGATCCCTCATAGAGGGTCCTCCAGCTCCACCCTACAAGAGGCAGCTCCACCCAGATTCTGGAAGGCTGGCACCCTGTGGTTGTGGAAAGACTGGATCATATCATACCACCAAGACAAATGTAATATATGCATGGGAGTGAGGTCGGCAGAGCCATCGAAATGTAACTGTGCCCTTTCCGGGTGGCTGATTCACTGTGGTTTTGTTTCTTCATTGACTGACTGTGATTTTGCTGTTGCCATTGGAGAATGATATTTTTCACTGACATAATCAGAAAAGAGTTGATTAGACATATTCTTATTTTATGTTTATTTTTGTAGTGTACATGCATGTGGATGTCAGAGGGCAACCTGGGGAGTAGGGTCTGCACCTTTACTACCATTAGTGTGAAGTGTGGCTGTAGGCAAGCACCTTTACTACCATTAGTGTGAAGTGTGGCTGTAAGCAAGCACCTTTACTTGCTGAGCCACCTTTCTGGCCCAAATAGTTCAGTTTATAAAACCGTGTCTTCAACTTAACATAGGCTAGAGTTATCTGAAAGGAGGAAACCTCGGTTGAGAAGATGCCTCCATGAGATCTAACTGTAGGGCATTTTCTCAATTAGTGACTGATAGGGGAGGGTCCAGCCATTGTGGGTGGGGCCACCCCTGGGCTGGTGGTCCTGGGTTCTATAGGAAAACAGGCCGAGCAAGCCCTGGAGAACAAGCAGTACCCCTCCATGGCTTCTGCATCAGCTCCCACCTCCAGGTTCCTGCCCTGTGTGAGTTCCTATCCTGGCTTCATTCAATGATCGACTACAGTGATATGCAAGTGTAAGCTAAATAAACTTATTCCTCCCCAAGTTGCTTTTGGTCAGGGTGTTTTGTCAAATCTGTGGAAACCCTGACTAAGACAACTAGCTAGGATGACTTACCTTCTCTTGGCTCTTATGTGCCAGGAGGTAGAATGAAGTGGTAACTTAAGGATTCTTTGGAAAGTCAGTTGTGTCAGATGGTGTCTTGCTGGGGCAAACACGTGAAGGAGTGTTTCCTTGAAGAGGACACAAGTGAACGGATGTTTTGCTAAAGCAGACACGTGAAGGAACATCTTGCTGAAATGGACACATATGAGAGGCTAAGGCAGACTCGTGAAGGAACGTTTCGCTGAAGCAGACACAGGAGAGAGGATGTTCTGCTAAAGCAAGCATGGGAAAGGACACGTGATGAAGGATTCTTTGCTATCAACAAGCGTGTATTGGACTTTCTTACATTGTGTAGTTGAGCTCTGTTCGTCGTGACTCCATAGAGAGAAGTGCAGCAAAAAACCTCTGGTGGTGTGCTGCAGCTTCTTGCCACTTCAGCGGATTTGGACTGATTGACAGAGTGATGTCAACTGAATCAGACACACGTGGAGTTTTGCTAAGTCAGATTCACAGTCTGAGACAAAACACGTGGTGAGGCAAGACCCATGGAGGACACTTGACGTTTGCAGGGAGCATTAAAAGGACTCAATGGACAGTGACGGAGGACTGGCTTGACTGGGCTGGGCTGGGCTGGGCTGGGTTGGGCTGGGCTGGGCTTACTGGCAGAGCTGGCTGTGCAGTGCTTGTTGGTCTCACATCTTCGATGATCTTCACTTCATCGAGAGAGGCATGCTGAGAACTTCTGGCATTCCTGGTGATCCAAATCCCTCCTGCTGACTCATGCCGATCCAGCTGAGGCCTGGCTATCTCTGCTAGGTCCTGCCACCACTGCTGCTATCCCGACTCTACTGAACCAGACTGCTGACATATCTGTGAAGTGTTTGAGAGTCGATCGAGATGCCGCTGCTGACCCCTGTGAACTGATTTCCAGACAACGTAAATGAGATTTGCTCCAAAGAACCATTTCTAAACAGGTCCACTTCCCCCGTATCCTTTTTCCCCCCACTATCTCTGGTGGATGGTGGGCTAGGAGGGAGGTTAAAACCTTTAAGAACCATCATTAAAAGTAGGCTTTGAAAAAAATTAAAGTCACAGTAGAAGAAAACAGATGTGTTCTGAAGCTGCAGTTTTCCCCCAGGCGTGAGTTCCAGATGGCTACATAATTGGTGGTCTCATTCCACCCCCTGCCTTAAACAGGTTGTGTGTCACCACACCCCATCATCTCTGTCACCATCTGCAACAAGACTTTCTTCATGTCCACCTGTCAAGAACTGCATTACAGGTAACCATGATGCAATTCTTGTCCCTAAAAGTGGTGACAGTTGGTGATAGTCAAGTGACAGGTGAGTGACTGACAGTTGGGGACAGTTCAGTGTCAGTTGGGGACAATTTGGAGACAGTTGATGACAGTTGGGGGCAGGTGAGTGACAGTTGAGTAACAGGTAAGGAAGTCATTGCTGAGAAGAGAGGTATGCTCTACATGGGAAAGATGGCTCTGAGGGGTGCAGGGCGAAGGTGAACAATTCCCAGAGAAGGTTTCCAAAAGGGAGTCAGTGATGCCAGCTAAGTTTTAATGATGTATCAAAGGTTAGATAGATAGATAGATAGATAGATAGATAGATACATACATACATACATACCATTGGGACTGGTAGATAGCCAGCCAGGGACTCACTGCTAGGCACAGAACACAAGTTTGATCCCCAGAACCCACGTTTAAAAAGCCAGGACAGTGGCAGGTGTTTATAACCCCAGTTCGAGAGAGCCTGAGACTGGTGGATCTGTGGTGAGCTAGCCTAGCCTACTTGGTGAGCTTCAGGCCAGTGAGAATCTGTCTCAAAAACCAAACGATACACAAAAACTTATGGCACCCGTGGAATGGTGCCCAAGTTTGCCTTCTGAGCCTCGTAGTCGGGTACAATCAGAATCACCCCCAAGGATGATTTCCAGGCTGTGAAAATGGAGGCACATGAGGTGCAGAGGTGTTGGTGAGGAGGCGGGGTCATGCTGAAAAGGCTGGCTGCATCCAGGAGCACAGGGAGCAAGTCAAGACTTAATGGGAGCAAGCCACAACTGGATTCGCATCTTACTAAAAGACACTTGGACTGCAGGGTTTTTAAAAGAGGCAGGAGTGGAGATTGTGAGCCGGGGAGGCTAAATGAGAGGCACCGGGCAGAAATGACAGCACCCGGTGGAGGAAATGCTTGTGGGGCTGAGAAACTGATGGGAACTGAGGCCTGGACAGCCCTAGTCGTGTTCAGTATGCCATTGGGAATGCAGGGATGGAGGCTGTGTTGTTGGGAGCCTGACATGGCGCCTGTAGTGAGTATTTGTATATAACCACCCATGATGTAATGTCAAATAAGCTTTAGCAGGACATCCCAAGATAGCTGCAGAAACCAGACCTGTCTGTGCTTCACCCAGAAAATGCCCAAGGGGCAGAGGTTGGGGCTTGGGGCTTGGAGGCTGGAGATGGCTCAGAGGTTCAAAGCATTTACTGCTCAGACCTGAGTTTGGTTCCCAGAGTTTATGTCAGACAGCTCACAACCTCCTGTGATTCCCACTCCAGGGAATCTGACATGTTCTTCTGGATTCTGCAGCCATGCACATACATGTGCTCACACATGTGCATGCGCGCACACACACACATCTCTCTCTCTCTCTCTCTCTCTCTCTCTCTCTCTCCTAAATAAAAATAAACATTATTTTAAAAGAATAGAAAATGGCAGAGGGAGTTATCTGCTTATTTTTCCCCCAAAGTGCCCGCCCAACCCTACCTCTGCCTCCCGAGTACAGGAATTAAGATGTATGCCGCCCAACCCAGGGCCCCTCTCTTCCTCCCATTAGTTGTCCCCAGACCCAGCCTTTTCTCGTGCCATGGAAGCTGTCTTTACCACCCCTCTTCGCTGTCCCCAGACCTACCGCTCCCTCGTTAGGGTTGTGTTTACTCCTCACTTCTTCTCTCATGGTTGGTTGTAAACATTAGTTTCGGTTTTCTCTCTTACCACACCCAAGAACTAATAGTCCCTCTGTGCCCTGTCCCCCAGATGTATACCCAGCCTCTGGCTTCTCCCTTTGTGTACGTGTTTGGTCCTTTCTCTGTGTTACTACCACAGAGACCTAAGCACTGGTCATCCACACAGACCTTCCTCAGAAGCAGAGAGTGCAAGGCTGCTTACTTTGTCATGGGGTGCCACTCATTTTTGTTACATTGTGAACACATAAGCCAGTGTTCTCCCTACCTCCCCTGATACTAGGAACATGGATACTATGAATTTTGTGGCCTTGAGAGTAGAAAATGTCTGAAAGACCCCATGGTGATCTCAGTACCCTCTTTTAATAAACGAGAAAATAAAAATCTATAGCTGTGTGTGACTTGAATTTTGATTTGAAATTTGACACTTCATTGAGCAAGTTGATTGATAGCTTATGGCTGTGACATCTCTTAAGAAAGAAGGACACATTCTTGTGCTTGTCTGTCATCCCTGGTGGGACCAAGGGCATTCTGTCCAGTGGCTTTCTAACGTCACGGAGATAGTCAGAAGACGGTTGACAAGGCCTTGATCCTGGGCTCTAGCCTCCAGGGCTGCATACTGACTGTCCTAGGCATCATCATCAAGGAAGTGGGGTTCTTAACGTCCTTGAATCTGATAAGCCGGTTGGAATTATTTGAGTATAAGCAACAGAAACCAGATCTGGCTATCAAACCTATAAAAGGGAATGTACTAAGCACCGAGGGGCTGGCTCAGTGGGCCTTACTTGTACCGTAAGTTTGATAAGTCTGATAAGTCTGATAAGCTGTTCAATCCCTGGACCCATGTAGAAAGGAAACCGCCTCAAGGTGGTTTCACAGAGATGATTCCTCTGGTCACAGTGGGTGCTGTGGCAGCAGAAGAGGGGATGGATCGTGGGAAAGAGCAGCCACAGTCAGGCTGTGGAGACAACTTCTACTCTGAAAACCCAGGCTCAGCGCTGTCAAAGCAGTGCTCAGTCACTATTCATGTCTTCTTATTCGTTGCTGGAAAGGACCCATGACGCCATATCCAGCTCAGGGGCAAAAGCAGAGTCCATCTGAGCGTGTTTCGGGAGTTCCACTGTCTTTCTCCATAACCGAGTCCAGCTGTACAGTAATGTGACCTAGTTTCATCCAGTGGAAAGGAAGCTGAGGTTCCCTGGGGTATCTGGAAAGACACACCGTCTTCTTTCTCTGAACATCTACAGAATCTACCGAAAACGTGGCTCTGTAACAGCCGTATTGTTGGCCATGGAACTGGGTGGAGGCAGAGGGTAGGAGACAGTTCCTGGCTGTTGGATTGGGGGTTTTATCAGCAGCAGCTGCAGATATCCCCATGGCTGCAGGGACATTCCTGGGTGGAAGGGCAGACTTATTTCCCTCTGTAGGAGATGGAGCTAAGACCATTGGGAAGATGGCTTTGGGAGGACGCATTGCTGATGTCACCCCCTGAGACCAGGGCTGGAGATTCTGAAGTAAGCTAGCTTGCAGGTATGGCAGGAATTTCTACATAGAGCCAAAGATTTATCAACCTCACCCCTGAGGCTGCACCTGACCTTGAACTTTCAGGATTCTGAGGTAAGAACAGGAGTCTAGAATCTACCCAGGTCTACGTACACTCTCCAATCTTCTACCCCTCTAGGTCCCTCCTCCCCCTCCTCTCCTTTTCCTCCTCTTCTTCCTCCTCTTCTTCATCTTCTCTTCCTTCTCTTCCTTTATTTTTAAACTTTAAATTCAGTTTCTATAATCCTCTGAAAAAACCTGAACAAACTTCACGGGCAGATATCTACCCTTGGATTATGAATCACATTTTATGAATATTATTCCCTCTCTCCCTCCCAAAACACAACCATATGCACGTACACACAAGCACACATCTGTTAACACCCAGACCCTACCTCACCAGGCCCTAGACCATATCGCTGACCAAGCTGTGCACGCCTGTATTTTGGAGCTGACCAGTAAGATGAACTTTGGACTGAGAATTCCAGCTATGCTGCCCACTGGCTGGGTGGTCCTAGGCAAGTAATTTGTTCTCATGACCTCAGCCCAGAGGCCACACAAACAGATGGTTATTTTAGAGCTTGGCATAAAATAGATCATTTACAGAAGGTAGCCAGAGGTCACAGGGCATTGCCTAGAGGAGGCTGGGATACAGACAGGGAGGAAGGGACTGGGTATAGGGCGAGGGCAGGGGCTCAGAGGCAGGTGTTGGTTGGAAGGGTGGTCTGGAGGGTTCCGGAATGACTGAAATCTACACAGTGAGGTCCCCATCTCTAGCCAACGTTGGGTGCCAGGCATAGAAACAGGCCGGTCAGATGCCATCCTTGTGTCTAAGCAAGCAACTGTTCTTGATTTTGTTGATTCAGTGTTGAAAGAATTGTTTGTTGGTTTGGCTTCCATTTGGGAAGATAAACAACACAATGTTGGAAACGAAAGGAGAAAAACATCGACCTCACTATGTAGAGATAACCTCTGTGGTGGTGACGACGGCGGCGGTCCAGGGTCTCACTATGTAGCCCAGGCTGGCTTGGAACTTACTGTGTGGACTAGTTTGACCTGAAACTCACAGAGATCCTTCTGCCTCTGCTTCTGGATAAGAGTACTGTTCTTAATTTGTTAGTACTTTTGGTGTGTTAGTGTATATCCTTACAGCCTCTTCTCTTCTCTTCTCTTCTCTTCTAGCTAAGGGAAGTTTCTCACTAAAGTTGCCTGGGCTGTTCTGAAACTCTTCTATGCAGGTGCAGTCACTATGGCCATGAGAGGCTTTCAGAGTCTAAAGCTGGATCTTCAGCCCAGAGGTCAAGGTTTACTCATCCCTTTAGACAACACACTATTCAAAACCAACTCACAGGGTAACAGTGTGCCAGTTCACACAGCGTGTAATCTGGCTTTGGTTGTTAATAACACAATACCGCAAACTGGGTAACTTATTTATAAATAGGCTTACCTTAGATCTCAGTTCTGCTTGGAGGGGAAGGGACACCATGTGGGCACATGATCTTCATCATGTAGTAAGAGCAAGCATCTGTGGTTCAGTCTCTATGTGAGTTATGGTTTCTATTGCTGTGATGAAACACCACGACCAAAGGCAAGTGAGGAGGAAAGGCCTTATTTGGCATACCCGTCCTCATTAGTCTGTCACTGGAGGAAGACGGGACAGGAGCAGGTATGGGTCTGTGTCCACTCTGCCACTGGGCACAGCCTCTTGGGGAGGGGGAACATGGGGTGTTTGGATGCACTTAGCCATAAGCCAGGGGGATCAGGGGTGGGAAAGCACAGTGTGTGATGTGGGAAAGTGGGAGCTGGCTGGGGGTCTCTGCGCCTCTGACAAGGCCGAGGCTGTGGAGTTCTCAGACTCTTGAACATCCAGGCGCTGCTGGGAGTTGCTGAGAATGGAGTTGGGGACCCAAGGGCTGGGGACAGTGTCTAGCCTGGCGCCAGGGGAGAAGGGAGCTGTAGCTTGTACCATGGGTGATTGTCCTTAGCTTGGCAGAGACAGGCTTGGTGGCAGTTGTGGATGGGAGCACCGAGAGGCCTTCTACAGGAGAATTAAGCCATGTCTCTGTAGTCACATGCCTTCTCCATGGATCCCCATGGAGTCTTGATGAAAGAGACAGTCCATGGTCCTAAACAGTTTATTGGTTGTTCGTGGTGGAAAAAATGGATGCATAACCGTACCATACCCACTTCTCAGGGTAGACCCTTTTGCAGGGAGGAATGTCTGGGAAGGGAAGCTTATTGGTTAAGCTCTCTGGGCCTCTAAGTACCTCAAAACTCTCTTTTAGGCCTACATGACCAAAATGACACGTCTCTTTTATGTGAGAAGAATGGCTCATGTTCCAAATCAGGAGTCTGACAGGGAGCTGGGAGCCACCTAAGCCTCAGGTGTGTGCCCACCAAGTCTCTGGATCTCAACCTGCTCTACCTTACCAAACTTTCTGGCATGGTTTTATGTCCCACAGGCAGGAACCTGGAGTCAGGAGCTGATGCAGAAGCCATGGAAGATTATTGCTTACTGGATTTTTCGTCATGGCTTGCTCAGCCTGCTTTCTAATAGAACCCAGGACCACCAGTCCAGGGATGGCTCCATTCACAACGGGCTGGGCTCTACCCATCAAACACTAATTAAGAAAGTGCCCCACAGTCAGACCTTACAGAAGTGTTTTCTCAAGTGTGAGGGTACTGCCTTTAAATGACACATTAGCTCGTATCAAGCTGATGTGAGTCTAGCCAGCACCATCTTTCCCCTCTTCTTACAAAGCCATCAAGACTCAACTAGGAGGCTTTTCCCAGGTGTCAGTAACCTAACCACCCTCAAGGGCTCCATGGCTAAGAATCACAGATTAAGTCACCAGGTTAAGTTTCCAGCCTTGTAACGCCTCCCGGTGGGGAGTAACCATCAACTATTTTAGAAGGGACAGATAAGGTTTGAATTATAGTCTAGATAGAACCCCTGGAGTGTCAGATCCTCTTCCCATTTGCCAGTGGCCCCTTCTGCATTATCATCGAAGCTGTGTGATTCCCAGCATGAGCACGGGAGTGCACAGTTAGGCTGGGCCAGAATCCTAGGCTTCACACATGGCTAACCATCCTTCAGTGAGTCATGGAAGCGTCCTTGAGCCTCTGTGCCCTGTCAGTAACATGAGAATGCTGTCATCTTTCTCTAGGGCTGTCAGGACAGCAGGTGACTTAAGTGTGATCCACACAGAACTGTATACTTCACAGACAAGTGCAATGGCAATGCCTGGGATTTTGCCAGTGCTCAATAAATTTTGACATTGGTGATTGGCACAGCTCCCTACCCCAGTTAGCCCAACCTTAACTCATGGCAAGTTAGGCTGTCTTAGTTTCTCTTTCTCTTTGGACACTGGTCTTTTTCAGACAGAGACCATGATATTGATCCTGATGGTCTGGTTAGCACCCGATCTTAACACATGCTTATGTTAGTATGTGAATGAACCACTACCCTTTTAAGTGGTTGGCCACACCTGAGCATCTCTGAGGTTCTTCAGGGATAAAAGACCTGGACAAGGATGAGAGATGGCTACAGGTCTAGGAAGATGAGGAAGAACAAATTTACCTCATGTGGGCCTGTGCTCGGAAAAGCATGCTCTGAACAAGGCAGCCATTCTGAGGTCACTTCAGGAGCCCCCGAAGGCCTGTGACACAGTCTGTGTCCAACACTGAAATTCCCTTGCTCTGTCACTCAACACAGTGTTTACTCTGCTCACAGTTTTTGATGATGGAGCTTGCCTCTGACCTCCTACACACTAGGGCCAGTTTGTTTTAAGCTTAAGTTTCAAGAGACTAGGGTATCATTAGGAACCAAATCAAATAGCAAGAACCAGGGCTGTGCTAGAGCCAGATACAGCTCAGTCCTGCTTGCAAGTGTAAGGTTTCTATGCAGAGCCCAAAGAAAGAGGGAGGCAGGAACCATTGATACAGCTCTAAGGGAAACCCAGCCAGGATGGACTGTCCTTCGGTCCCTCGGTATTCTCTTCCTGGTGGGCTGTTTGGTCTGTCTGTAGTGCTGTCTACTCCTGTGTGGGTGTGACTTTAAAACTACCAATGTCTTTCCGTTTACTAGTAAGTGGCATTTCCCCACGTTGCTCAACCTTCTTCATATTTGTATTCAGAGTTTTGTTCCATTGTCCTCATACAATGCTACACAATGGTCTTCTTTTGGCCAGGAAAAATTCTAAGGGGAGGACTTAGTGGAACAATTCATCAATTAGAAACAAGGCCTTGTTACATAACCCAAGATGGACTTGAAGTCCAAATCCCCCTGCCTCAGCTTCCTGGATTCTGGGATTACAGGTGTGTAGAGCCACATTCAAACCCCAATGCATTTAAAATATTAGAAATGGCATAGTTTATGGTGGTCTGAAAACAGACTTTGCAGGGACCTCACCATCATTAGATGTTTTGTCCTTTGGTGTGTTCACCATGTGTTCAGCTGTGTGTGTACATACATGCCAACTGCTGACAGGCACTGACCACGCTTTCACACACATGTTTAACTGTTTCATTTTCTTCCTGGGAATACCTCCCTGTGGCTGCTGAGCTGGGGTCAGGGAAGGTTCAGATGGGCCATGAGACAGTGTAGGGTGCTGCTGACCGTATGGATAAAATCTGTCTCATTGATCTTCTTCCAATCTCTGATTTTACTTTCTAAAACTGCAGGCTTGAATTTTAAATTTAACATGCCAAGGCTCGCCGAGTTTTCTCCTTAATGCTCCTTTTTCTGTAATCTTAGAGCTTTATTTGGATATGAAGCAAGATATCCCCTTCATCCAGACCGTGGCTATGACCTTTCCAGCCTCCTGCTGTGAATCTGGCGGTGGGTGGACAGTGCATTTCCCTTTCCTGGATGAAGACTGTTGAGTGTAGGCAGGGTAAGGGGGAAGGCTCCCCTCTTCTTTCCCTCCCTGTCACCTGCCAGCTTGGGAAGGACATTGGTGGACGCTAGAGTACTAGGCTGCGTAGTCATTAGCAGAACTGTAATAGCTGACCCCGGGGTGTGGTGCAGGGAAGGGCTGAGCCCACGTTGTCTCCCTTAGTGCATGAGGCTTGATTTCTTGGGAAGGCATGTGAGATAGCTGTTTGCTTGGCTTAGCGCCCAGCACAAAACAAACAAGATGCCAGTGGATTCTTTGAACCATTTTGGTCTCAAACTCAGAATGTATTCATCATCTACCATGGGACATCTGTTATCCTTCATCTGTCTAATCTTACTCTATGATAGACTCCAGGCCATCCTATGTGCCTGGCCTTGTGAAGGTCTTCACAACAGTCTTGGGTACAGTGGTTCTATTCTACAGGTGAGGAGGCAAAGACTGGGCAGTGGGCATCACAAACCATGGGGTGCCAAAGCTGATTCTACTTCCGGTCTGTGACAGGCAGGATGATAAGCATGATTGCTGTCGTTGTTGTAAAGGGAAGTGGGGGAGCCTGGGCAACAGCTGGGCTTATGACCTGCCCAGGACCACACAACAAGCGTGTGCCTGAGATTGATCTTGGAGTTCGGATGCCCTCTCAATGAGTTGGTGGAGCGCTGGCTGGCTACCCATAACACTCACGTCATTGTGACCTTCGTGCCTGTGGGTGGGCAGGATCGTGGGATGCATGCCAATGTGCCTCAGTGCTGAGCTGGTGAACAACAGAGTGTCTTTGACCTAACTCCACTGACTAGAAGATTGTTCAGTTACCACATGGAAGTTGAACCATGGAAGGGTTCTGTTTTTGGTTTTGTTTTTG
The DNA here is from genome assembly GCA_019843965.1 of Rhynchomys soricoides. Lineage (NCBI taxonomy): Eukaryota > Metazoa > Chordata > Mammalia > Rodentia > Muridae > Rhynchomys > Rhynchomys soricoides. Next base: position 2,242,897 of record JADRCH010000089.1, read on the forward strand.
TTTTAATTTATTTTCCAAATTTACAGATGTTCCAAGTAGAATTTGATTTAAAACACAATCACCACTATAAAGCTGAGGATATATCTCAATGGTAGAGCACCTCCCTAGCAGGTCTGAAGGTTTGGGTTTGACTCCCAACACTGCAAAAAAAAAAACCAACCCACCCTTCACCAAACTTCCTCATGGGCCTCTAAGTGCACACACTGTTGCTTCACTCAGGCAGGGTGGGGCTCATTACTGAGAGCTAGATATGGATAATAGCCAATTACAGTGGCCAGTATTGATGGTGAACTATCTCTGTTACAGAAACTGAGTTAAGCATTATCTAATAGAGTGCTCTATAGGATTTAGTGTCTGGGGGCTTTATCAGCCTTCTTTTAGGAATGAATCAGAGAGTGTTGGTGACTTGCTTAGGGATGCACAGCTAAGGAAGGATACAACTGGATTCAAATCCACAATAAGCTCATTTTCCAATCCATGTCTTTGTCCTGTGTGTCCCTGGCTCCCCTGGCCTTCCTGATAGGGCAAGCTGAGGGCAGGAAGACCTGGAAACAGTTTACTCATAAGTTTTTATTCTGGGATGCTATCAAGGTGTGCCAAGACTTCTGTTCATATCTTTCTGTCTTTTCTTCCAAGGTCAGTGTGCTTACATGTTGGGTCCATGTCTGGGTAGATTTAGCATCTCAGCACAGTGTAGGACCCTGAAAGTGTCTAGGAGAAGATGGGGGATGGAGAATGGCCGACAGGAATGGGGTGCTCCTAAAAACCATGTGATCTTAATATAAACTGAAGGCTTTAAATGTGGAGGACCTGGGGACATGGCTCAGTGAGTGAAGATGCCTCATGAGGACCCAAGTTCTAGCCTGTATCTGTAACCCCAGCAACTGAGGCCAGAGACAGACAGATCTGGGGCTCAATGGCCAGTCAGTGCAGTCAACATGGTGAACTTGAGATTCAGTAATAAATCTAGTCCCCAAAGAGAAGATGGGTAGACAAGGAGAAAGATTGAGGAAGACAACCTGAGTTAGCCTCCGGCTAACTGTACCTCTATGGGTGAGTTCACTTATATGAAGAAGAGCATACACATGCATGCATACACAGGCGCGCGCACGCGCACACACACACACACACACACACACACACACACACACACACCCCAATGCACCATGTACTAAATAAGTAAAAGCGAAAGACTATAGAATCAATATGTATTTTTAGTGTCATTGCCTCTAGGTGTATGTGGTGACTAAGCAAGTCAGCTCTCGGTAACTCCAGGCCATACCCCTTCTGTATCCAAGATGTCTTACTAGCACTTGTGACCTTGAGTGTCTTATGATGGCGAAATGTATATATTGGCATGAACAATAGAGATGACAGCTGTCATGGGTCCTTTCTGGGTAAGCTGGTTTCTTTACAGTGTTGACTTTTTAACTAATTTGGCTGATGGGTACCTGGGGAATCATTACTGCACCCCTGCTATTGGGAATGCCTGCAGTTTTCCACAACAATACATTTTTAAAGCATTTAATAGATTCTGAGATGTTAGCTTTTAAAAGAGTATTACACAGAGATCTCAGAGACCAGAATGAGGAATGTACATGTGACTTTTAAATACAGCACCTGGTAGAAGGGCAGCCTGAAGCTCACAGGATCCTGAGGCTTCCACTTCCCCATTTCAACAAAGCCATGGATAGTTGTACTTCCCCCTCCACTCAGAGATACTATTGGAAAGAAGGGGCACCGGGGCTTGGTAAACTGTTACTCTGTCTCTTAGTTGCTGGGAGGGCTTTGTAAACTGTTACTCTGTCTCTTAGTTGCTGGGAGGGCTTGGTAAACTGTTACTTTGTCTCTAAATTGCATTGTTTGTTCAGTCAGTGGAGACATTCCTGGAGACCTTTCTGTAGGCATAACGTTTTCCAAACTACTTTAATAATCATTCAACCTCTCCTCTGGCCCACCATGCACCAGAGGTAGTGGAAGAGAACGGTTATTAGGACACGGGGGAAGTGGACCTGTTTAGAAATAGTTCTTTGAGTCCAGTCTTTGTTATCAGGATGTCAGCAGTTCAGTCCAGCAGCAAACACCACATACAAATCCTCTCAGCAGACACCACACACAACCCAGCAGCTGCAGTCCAGTCCACTCAGCAGTCACTACACTCGAACCAGCAAGGGCAGTTCGATCCAGAAGAAACCACCAGAGCCCACTAAAGTGGCAAGAAGCTGCAGGAACCTCATGTGAAGTTCTTTGACAAATTTCTCTTTATGGTGTCACCACAAGTGGAGCTCAGCAATGCAATGTAAAGTGAACCAACATGTTAGCAAAGAATAATGAGGCAGAGCAAAGCAGACCAATGCTCCAGCTCCCACTGGCTGAGTCATATTTATTCCTTCTGAACATCACATGTCCTTTTACCTGTCTGCTCTAGCAAAACATCCTTCCACCTGTGTGCCCCAGCACAGCAAACCATCATTTGACATAACTGACTTTCAAAAAAAAAAAAAAAAAAAAACAACCCAGAAGTTTCCACTTCACCTTGCCCTACACCATGTGTCAGGCTCTGCACTGAAGGCAGGACAGGAGAGACCTGGGTATTCATCAAGATCAGACTATGCAAGTGCTCCTCTTCTCATCTACTCCTTCTGTAAACATGGCTATGGCACAAACTGTCTCCCACTTGGCATCAGGCAAAGGGAACAGTGAAGATCGAGCTAGTGGGAAGAGGAGACGGGGAGACAGAGATGTGGGAGGCAGAGATGCCAGTGGGAGGCAGAGACAGGGACGGTCCTCAACTGTGTGACTTTGACCAAAAGTTTAGCTCTCTGGGATCCGACTTCATACCATGAGGCGTACCCCGGGGCTATCAGGTCATTTCTCCCACAGATGTCTCCTAAGCATGTACTGGGAGCTGACCACAGATGTCTCCTAAGCATGTACTGGGAGCTGACCACAGATGTCTCCTAAGCATGTACTGGGAGCTGACTTGGAGTATGAGGTAAGGGAGCAAGCTACACGGGGTGAAAACGTTGGCTCTTGTGTCAGTGGCTCCTTGAGGGAAGGCTTATTTCAGTCCGCTGAACCTTGTCCCTCACTTGGAACTTTCCCCTCTGAGACCCAGCTTCTGGTTGTCTCGTGTTGCTGTGAGCCAGGATTTCTGCAGGGCCAGGGTCTGAACAATTCTGAGAAGGCTGCTGAGAATGTAACCATAGATCCTTCTGCTGTTTGGAATACTTCTGAAAAATATTTGGATAACCCTTCATCACCTGAGCAGGCATTTCTCAAGTTTACATTGCAGGCCTGGGTGACTCTGATACTTGGGGACATCATTTCCTCCCACCCTTGAAGTTTTGACCCGGAAAAGTCCTCCAGCAGCACAGACTGTGTATGCAAAGTGTGTTTGGAATGTTGACGGAGAGGCTGAGTCACACCAGATGGGATGGGAAGCAGGAAGGACACATCTGCTAGTCACTGAGCTAGGTGTCTGGAGTGCTACAGGTCAGGAAGAGTGACACACACCCAGGGTTTCCCTGTGTGTTTTATGTCCTCACCGCACGTTGGAGTCTTGGTTCTGCTGCAGAAGCGTCACTGGTTTTTGTGACAGGGTATTATAGTTGGGGTTTAGTACAAGTGACAACATCCCTGGCTGCCTGGTGGAGTTGACTAGTCCTCTTTCTCAGCTCCGGCTTCTGTGTGCCTGGGTTGATACTAAAGTTGAGGTGTCCTTTTTAAGGACTGAAGGACAGAGAGGGGATCTGTGGGACAGAGAAAGCGCCTGTGAGCTGGTGGATGGAGGAGCCCAAAGAGAAAGGAGAAGGCCTGAAGTTGAGGAGCCTGTTGGCTCCACATCTAACATTTTGGGCCTGGGGTTGCTGATGTGACTATGGCTGACACCCCATCCCCAGCCCCAGAGAGCTTGCAAACCAGAGAGAGGTGGTGGAGATGGTACCTGAGATTAAGTCCCGGCCTTTGCTTTGTGGCTCCTGAGCTCATTGACCTTTCTGTGCAAAGGGGTCTACTACAATCTTGATCTCAGAGTTTTGGTAAGTGCTACTTCACAGCTCACAGGGTCTTGGAAAGCCAGGTGGTATCCTAGTGTAGAGAATGTCCAAGCTGAAACTTATAGAGAGGGACGTCAGTACCAGCACAGCGAGTAGAGACCAGGCTCCCTCTGGACCCAAGAGGCTGATGTGACTGGATCAGCTGGAGGCACATGGTCACTTGGCTAGGCACTGGATAATCTCAGATACTCTATGGCCAGTGGGAATGTGTTCTTGTTGAGGAGCTCTTCCAGTGTCCCCACTGTAGGCCACTGCTGGGCCCCGAGTACCTCCAAGGTGGAGGAGAGATGTGTGGATTGCTGCAGGAAACATGGGGAGAGAGAGGAGGGATCTCTGAGGGGCTAGAAGGAACCTGCCTCAGACAAGCTTCCCACAGGGCTGGGCAGGCTTGAGTAACTGGAGATTCAAAGAGGCACATGAACTCCCAGCATCAGCCATAGTGTTTGTGTGTCCTCCCATCGCGGCTAAAGCCCCCGTCCCTGCTGCATTGTTGATCGCATCCCTCTGGCTTTAAGCATTTGGTCAGAGTCTGTGGCATTCGCCACAGCCTGGGAAGCTGTGCAGTGTGGGGCTTCCCTCCTAAGGAGCAAAGGAGCAAGTTTTATAAAGATGTCCAAGGAGGGGTGACTTCATGAAGCTAGAGAGAGAGAGAAACAACATGTGCCGTGATTCTCCTGGGAGATGTGAGGGGAAGATGCTTTGATGTACATTTAGAAGTGAGGGTGAGTGAGAAGGAATGGAAGCTATCGATGTATCCAGAGTTAAACCATGTAGGCTCTGTCCGTTGGTTCCTTTAGCATCATGGAGAACAGAATGCATGCCAGAAGCATCAGGAGGAAAGGCTTAATTTGGTTCACAGCCTCAGTCCGTCAGTGGTGGGAGGGGAGGGCAAAGCAGAGACGCTTGCCCAGATCAGGCCGCAAAAATGGGTGGTGGAGGCTGTTCACATCACACAGAACTGGAAAACAGGTGCAAGACAGGAGATGGGCAGAGACACCATGTTAGGATGCACTTCTGGCAGGCAGGTCCCCCAAGATTCTGTAGTTTCCCTCACAGCTGGAGAAGACAGCTGAGAGTCAAACCACAACCAGGAAGCAGAAGAGTGACATGATCCTCCTCTGGCTGGTGACTGGTGGGGGAGGAAGGTGGGAGCCCCCTCATGGCGTTGAACTACATGGAAATGGGCCTATGTACCTCAGCCTCTGTGTGGCTCCATCTCTTCTCCTGCAGAATGGGCAGGAGCAGGGCCACCAGGAGGAGGAGATGAACCCGTAAGGGCACCTACTAGGCAGAGCAGTGCTCACCAGACCACTTCTTCCATTACACATATTCATTTATGTTGTGAGGGAACATGCACGTGTTGGTATTCACACATCGCAGAAGTCAGAGGACAACTTGCAGAAATCTGTCTTCTTCTTTGAACCTGTGAGTCTTGAGGGTTACAACTCAGGTTATCAGATCTGACCACACGTGCCTTTACTTAACCAGTCCAGGGCACTAATTCTCCTCCTCCTCCTCCTTTTTCTTTTTAAAAATTATTTTATGTGTATGATTGTTTTGCCGGAATGTATGTGTGTGCACCACATGTCTGCAGAGGCCCTAAGAGGTCACTGGATGCCTTGGAACTGGAGTTACAGATAGTTCCGAGTCACCACGTAGGTTCTGGAAATAGAACCTGGGTTCTCTTAACCACTGAACTGTCTTCCCTGACTCATCAGGACACTTATTAATTTCATGATGCAAGCAATGGCAGGGCATAGTCCACACTGCATTTTATGCTCCCTTTAAAATAAAATCTGCTCTCTGCCTCAAGCACTGGGGCCTGCATGTCATCTCCTGTGCTGCTCACATGTCCTTGTGTGTCTGTGGCTAGGATTGTCAGTGAGGGCACATGGTGCCCAGGGCCTTTCCACAGCAGGAGGCAGATGTGGGCTCCTTCTGGTTCTGACAGACTGCCAAGGCCTATATCCTAATGCCAAGGTCAAGTTCCTGATGTGGAAGGACAGGGTACAGTGGAGACTCTGGAGAGGGACCCTGGTCAGCATGGGGAATTGGGAAGTCCATGTTTGCAAAAGGTTGTTATCTGAGTGGCTGGTGGTGCCCGGATGAGGAAGTGGGGTTTGAAGGGCATCCCTGCAGTTGTCAGGAAGGGATTGAGGAGGTCAGTGGTGGGGAGATAGTTATGGAGCAGGGGAGGGTGGTGCCACTAAGAGTGAATTGTGGGGCAGGACAGGAGGCTGAGTGGCTGGGAGGAGGCTGCAGCAGACTCACAAGGCACAAGGGAGCAGGGCAACTGTGTGGTGGCACAGAGGATGGAGAGCAGGCACCAGAAGCCACTGATCCATACTCGACTTGCAGATGCTGAACATGGACAGACACTGAAGGATGAGTGTTGGTGGATGCCCAGGTGTCTGGCTTGAATCCTGGTGGGCGGTGCCATCTGGCCCCCAGGAGAGAGGGGAGGAGAGGAGGGCTGGATTTTAGTCAAGTGCAAGAGGCTAGGAGCCACCTTGGGAGATGCTCATTAGCTCTAGAGTCTTGGAGGAAGGTCCAGTCCTGGTGTGGAGGTGGGCATCCCTGCAGTTGGAGGAAGATCCAGTCTTGGGAGAAATGCAAAGTTACTGGGGCAAAGCAGAGAGGGTGGGGCAGTAAATAGAGGCATTTGAACATTGCGAGAAGTGTTTTAGTTTCATTTAGTTTCATTTAGTTTGAAACTAGGGGTTTGTTTCAGCTCACACATTCAGCTCATAACCCATTACTGTGGGAAAATCAAAGGTGCTCAGAACTTGAGACTGCTGGTCATTGCATGTGACCAGTGGAGGGCATACAAAAATGAGTGAATGTCTGCTCATGTGCCTGCTTGCTTATGCTCAGCTTGATGTCTCCACTCTTACATAGTTCAGGGCCCCCTGCCTAGGGAAGGATGCTGCCCACAGTGGGCTGGGTCCTCATACACCAATTAATATACATAGATATACCACAGATATAGACAATCCACTGTAGACAGTCCCCCATTTAGACCCTATTCCCAGGTGAAGCTAGGTTGTGTCAAGTTGACAAGCCGCCCATCAGCACAGACAGTGGGTAGCAGCAGAGGATCTTGGCCCTGATGGATGCCCAGGAGTGGCTGATAGAGAATGCAAAAGATTTAAATACCATGGAAAAAGAGGCAGTTTGTGATGACTCTTTCTTGGGAGAGAGCTTAGACAAAGATGGCAGCTGCTCACTAGTGTTTAAAGTATTGAATGTAGGCTGGAGTGGTGTCTCAGCGATTAAGAGAACTTGCTGCTGCTCTTCCAGAGGACTTGAGTTCAGTTCCTAGCACCCATGTCAGCAGCTCACAGGCTTCCACAACCCTAGCTCCAGGGGAGCCTGATACCTCTGGCCTCTATAGACACCTGCACGTGTGCAAATACACACACACACACACACACACACAACTGAAGTACTGAATGTTGCACTAAGGATTAGAGTTTGGCTGGGAGCCGTGAGTGGCACATGCCTATAATTACATCCCTTGTAGGTTAAAGCAGACAAAGTCTAAGGCCAGCCTGGGTTACATAGCAAAACCTTATCTCAATAAAACAGAACAAACCTTCAAACTCGGGGCTTTTTCTTAGGAATGAAGTACTGTATGATTTGAACACTAACTCCCAGCAGAAGCAGCTGAACAGCCAACTCTGTATCCAGGTCCAGACATGTCTCCAGGACACTAGTGGACAGTGCAGTGGTCATTCCTGCCTTTTCATATTATGGCACACCCCAGCCTAGCTGCTTTCTCTTAATTAGGAGGTGTGAGCAGAACTAGAAGGTAGCAATGGGCGGAGGAAGGACCAGGGACAACCCTTCTCTCTAGCTGAAGCTCAGCTGAGCTCAGGAGCATTGGCCGTTGCCCTGAGCAACTGCTTCCAACCTGACTCCTCTCTGCTTTGGGTGCCTCCTGCTCCTGGCCTCCCAGTCTTTGCTGGGATCTAAACTCTTGGGTCTGCCTCTGAGATAGTGGGGATACTGTCACTGCAAGAAAGCAGTCTTGATTAGGAGAATTTGCTCCATTGAAACATGTTTTCTACACTGTGGGAGTGGCTTCCAGGCACTGCCACTGCCCTGTACAACTGGCCTTGCATCTTGTAGCTCATGCTTTTAAAACTGCTGTACCCCAGTTTCTAAGCTAAGCATCGTCTCATGTAATCGTTTTTAGTCTCAGAAAAGGGCAAGGAGGCTCAGAGACTGTGCATTTAGCTATCCTAATGCAGGCAGAAGACAGTTTATGAACACTGGTGGAAGTCCTTCCCTGAGTTACATCTTTAGCCTGTTTATCACTCTCCTCTGTAGGCTTTTGTAGCAGACCTCAGGTCATCCCACCATCTATAGGGAGACTGCTTGTGGAGGCCTCCCCTAGGTACTCAGGTGGGATCGGGAGAGATGATGCCTGTCTCATAAAGTGAGGGATAGATGGTGCTTACCACTGTTATGAGATCCCAGACAGCCATTCGCTTGTGTGTGATGTTGAAATCATAATGTAAAACCTCCTTTGCCAGGTTTTCTTATATGCAGAAACTGACAGCTATGGGATAAGGAAATATGAACGTCATCATTTAGTGTGTGACCTCCCCCCACCCCCCAGAAGACGCAGGGACTATGGTAATGCGATCCTTACCCCTGCTTTTACCAAAGAGCTGAGGACCCACAATCATGTTACATCTGTGCCAGGCCTTAACAGGTGCCAGAGGCGCAGGTGTGTGTGTGTGTGTGTGTGTGTGTGTGTGTGTGTGAGAGAGAGAGAGAGAGAGAGAGAGAGAGAGCGCCAGAGGGCAAAGACCAGTGAATCACTCAACCATGGAAGTTTTGAATTATTAATGTCCTGTTTTAATGGGGCCAGGGACGCATCCCATATATGGCAGGGCAACAGAGTCTCTGTGACAAGTACCTCCTTGGGTCAGGAGTTGCTTTGCAGTCCTGTAGGCAGCCTGGAGAGGAAAAGGCGGTGAGGGGTGAGGGGGGTGCCCGGGTTCAGCCCTGCACAAGTCCCGAAGTCGCGGCCTGGCTCCTCAGAGCTTGCTTTGGTCCACTCCCCTGGGACCTAGGGGCAGAGGCCACTGAGGTGGACTGGAGTCTGTAGCCTCACCATGGAGTGCTGAGTGTGCGGTGCTTCCTGAAGGGTCTGGCGGGAACTCCAGGGCTTGAAATCCGACCTTGTGCGCTTCTGTGTCCGCCGGGCTGGATCAGCTGCAGAGACCCCTGCTCAGCTATGACCCTCCACCGCCCAAGCTGAGTCCGAGTGCGCATTGGACAGCATGGGGTGTGGCCTCAGCTGGGCGGCGACCCGCGGTCTCAGAGCTCGGGGGAGGAGCCAACTCCAGCCTTCCCCAGGGCCTTGGCTCCGCGGGGCGGATCCGGGAGGAGCGTGGGGAGGAGCCCGGGCTGCGGCGGCAGCGTCAGAGCGGTGCTCCCGCTGTCCAGAGGCTCAGACCTAGCTCGAGAGCCTAAGATTAGCACTGGAGGCTCCTTTCCCGGGCTGAGGCTGCAGGACCATGGCGGACAAGGAAGCTGGCGGTGGCGACGCCGGGCCCCGAGGTGAGTGCGGGGCAAGGGACTCGTGGCTGCTGAGGTGGCTACGGTGGGCTGAAGGGCTGGGAGGGATGAGGTGTGCTATATACCGCAGCCTGCACCCCAGTCGAGGGCGTTAGAAAAGTGGGCTCTCTGGTTCCATCTTGCCATCCCCGGCCGGATCAGAGAGCTTCTGGGCAGGACACCGGGCCCACTGGGTGGGAGGCCGCCCTTCAGTCACGTGGTAGGTTTGAGCCGGGGTGTGGACTCTGCAACCAGGACTAAGTCCTCAGCTGGGGAACCCTGGTTGTTTCCATCTCGGGCTGGCTCCTTGGTCAGGGCCGGGTATCATTCCCAAGAGAACCGCCCCTCCTGTCCATCGCCTGAGCACAGTGCTGGGGACGCTACTGCTGATCTGGTAGATGGCCGGCCGCCAGGTGGCCCCGGGTCCTCAACGGCTCGTTTCAGTGACTCAGTGAGGCCGGAGGTAAGATCCTTGAAGAAATTAGGTTTATAACTATTCTCTCTTTTCACGCCATCCCTCCGGACACAGGAGCCGGAGTGGCGGCTGCAGCTGCAGGCCGAAGGATGTCCCACCGCTCACCTCTCTCATTCTCTAGTATTCTCTGGGGAGAAATTACATAGAGTAGGCTGTCTGGTCCTTGCCAGAGGCGTGTGTGTGTGTGTGTGTGTGTGTGTGTGTGTGTGTAGCGGGGAGCGGCTTGGGGGGGTGTCCCATGCGGGGTACTGAAACCTCGCTTCTTATATTTATGGTAGAACAGCTCTTTTGGAGCATGGTTGCTGCTCAGATGGTGAGGGAGGGAGTGCCTGAGGACCCGGGAAGAGGATGAAACGCTTTCCCAGCCAGAGTTGTAAATCAAGGCTTCGCCTGCACAGGGGATGGGCTGGTCAGGATTCCAGTCTTCTTCCTGTGCATCTCAAGTGGGGAAAGTTGACTGCGGGAGGCGCGGCGCGTGTCCCTGACCTACAGGGCCTTGGCTAGAGTGGATGCCCGAGCCAGTTTCCCAGGAGCTCTGAGCAAGCTGCTGTGCAAGGAAGACAGTAAAATCCCGGGACTTAAGGCGAAATCCGGTCGGGGTTGGGGTAGGGGAGAGCTCTGCTCTGCAGAGACCCAAAGCGGGGAAACTGAGGCCAGCAGCAGCGCAGCTGACTGACATTGGCAATTGTTTTCTCTGCCCTGGTGTGGATTGGCTACAGCCCCCCTCTTCTGTTGCTCTCCTAGCCGCACCTGCCCCCTCCCCAGCCCATTGTTCCTGCGGATCTGGGAGGTGCCTCCCCAGCCAGCAAGCACTGCAGTGGCTGAGGAGTGCAGGGTGGGGGCTGGGAGCTCCTAGGAGGGGAGAGGCACAACCTCAGCCCAGGCAGTGCAACTCAAACAGGCACCCTGACGGAGCCTCCTGTCCTGACCTCCCCTAGTCTGTGGACACGGGCCAGGAAAGCAGTTGCTTTGTCTGAGCATCACTAAGCAATTGGATGGACTCATTTTCCCTCACCTTTTTTCTTTACATTGGAAAAAAATAAATCCCAACATTTAGGATGATGGTGAGAGATGTCACAATTGCTTTAAGCTTGAGAGTAAGTGATCCAGTTTCCTGTCTCTCATGCTGAGATAAGAGTGGGTGGTTATATCAAATGCAAGGTTGGGTAGAAGATCTGTCAAGTCAGGATTGGAGGCAGGGATGTGCACCCACTCCTCAGCCTTGATTTGTCTTGTAAAGTCACCTTGATGCTTCTATCCTATACACACACACATGCACACACTCACACACATACACACATACATATACACATGCACACACTCATACACATATATATACATGCACATACACATACACACTCTCACACATACACACCAACAAACACACAAACATACATACATATATATACACTTACACACATACATACACATAAACAAACACACATATACATATATACACACACACTCACACATACACACACATATGTACACACACACTCACACACACAAGCAAACACACATACATACCCACACACAGAGCTGGGACATATCCACACTTATGATGGGAAACACCATTGTTCACTTGGGTTTCTTGTAGGGTGTTTTTAGATCCCAGGGAGTTCAAGACACCATGACGTGGGAAACACCTGGAGCCTAGTCACCTGAAGGGCAAGTGTCCCTGGCAACTCACTGTGCTTTTCTAAGCTGCCATCTCTTTATGATTTACAGGAAAAATCAGTGCTGGAGAATGGGTGCATATCCCTGCCTCTACTTCTGACTTGACAGGGATACATACGTGTGCACACACACACACACACACACACAAAATGGAGGATAATAATAGTTTCTAATAGGAGCAGAGTCTCATCTACTTCTAAGGTTTTGCCATTGTGTGTTCTTTGCTGGATGATGAATATGCATAATTTTATTTCTCAAGTCTCATAATAAATGTGTTATCGGCATTTCTTTTACTGATGAGAAATTTAAGCATCAAGTAAACAACCTGTCCAAGGTCACAGATCTAGGAAGCTTTGAATAGGACACAGGCCATCTGATTCTACCTATTTGGCCCTCACTGATGTCATTGGTGGTCACCATACTGTTAGGGATGACAAAGTAGTTGCTTTTCAAGGGATTATTTCAAGGATGCTCTTGATGCAAATGAATGGGTGGGTGGATGGATGGATGGATGGATGGATAGGTGGATGGATGGATGGATGGATGATGGATAGATGAATGGATAGGTGGATGGATGGATGGATGATGGATGGATGGATGGATGGATAGGTGGATGGATAGGTGGATGGATGGACAGATGGATGGATAAGTGGATGGATGGATGGATAGATGAATGGATAGGTGGATGGATGGATAGATGGATGATGGATGGATGGATGG
>JADRCH010000089.1:2255407-2271873 GCA_019843965.1 Rhynchomys soricoides
ATGGATAGGTGGATGGATGGATAGATGGATGATGGATGGATGGATGGATAGGTGGATGGATGGATAGATGGATGGACAGATGGATGGATAAGTGGATGAACAGATGAATGGATTAATGGATGGATGGATTTGTGCATTACACAGGCACCAGGATATTGAGATTTGTGAACCATTGGTCTCTCATGTTGGGGAGGGTCTGGGGTGGGATGGGTAGAGTTGAAAAAGAAGGGCAGAACATAGTTGAACCTGGTTGGTGAGTAGGTGACCCTTAAGACTCAGATTTACTGAGTTAGCAAAGTTCCTCAATAGAATATTAATTAGTTAATTAATAAGATCTGATGGGTCACCTTTGTTGTGTGGGGTGTTAGACCGCAGAAACTGAGATGACCTTAAGTCCTTCCCCTCCCCATGACCTGAGTTATTGTGTCAGGAGCCCTAGGAGGAGAGCATGGGTGGGGCTCCTGGTGGTTCAGATGTGGAGCAGGTCCTTTGGTGTCCAAGTCGGGGCTGGATAGACAGTGGACACCTAGGTATTTTCTTCAGGAGTTGGTGGAGAAGTGGAGCTTTGGAGATAGGCTTTTCACCACCCCAGCAGTTAATCTTAAAAACAAGTGCTGACCCTTATCAAGGACTTAGTGAGAACACCATTATCTCACCTAGCCCTGGCCACACATGTCGAATGGACAACTCAGTGAGGGGCCTTGTGACCAATACGTCATCATTCTGCTACAGGTATCATGGTGCCCTCTGGGAAAGGGGTTGGGTGAGGCTTATAGCCTCGGCTGCTGGAGTCAGGACTTAGAGGACACAGCCTCTCCTGGGTCGTGCCTGGCATGTCATAAGCCCTCAGAGCATTATGAAGTGTGTCTGTGGGACTGGCATAGAATTAATAGAGGGCTTCCCCTCCCTCTGTTAGGGAACCAACGAAAAGTCAAAGGTCAAAGGTCTTGGTATCAGGGTTCTGGGCTATTGGTCCACTTATGTGTCTGCATCTCCGTTCCCTGCATGGTAGCCTCCATTCCTGACCTTTCTGTCTGTGTTTACTAAAGCCCTGTTATCCCCTTGGCTCTTGACACATGAAGTTCTCCCCTGTGATATGTCCCTAGAAAACTCTCTCTCTCTCTCTCTCTCTCTTTACTGCTCCAGTCAATAGAAGAGGACTTGGGGTGTAGGTTGTTGTTATGGCCGCACTTCTTGCGGCAGTTGACTGCATGGGGGCCAGAGGGGGTGCAGGCGTGCGTAGCACTTGCGGCAGATCATCTTGTCACAGTTGTACTTCTGGGCACGCTGACGAAGGGATGGCTCGATGATGCCACGTCGAAGACGCATCACCAGGCGCAAGGTGGACTCTTTCTGGATGTTGTAGTCGGACAGGGTGTGGCCATCCTCCAGCTGTTTGCCAGTGAATGTCAGCCTCTGCTGGTCAGGTGGGATGCCTTCCTTGTCTTGGATCTTGGCCTTGACATTCTCGATGGTGTCACTGGGCTCGAACTCGAGAGTGATGGTCTTGCCCGTCAGGGTCTTCACGAAGATCTGCATATTGGCGTCTGCCGCTCAGCTGCCTTGTTGAAGAGCCCTAGAAAATTCTTATCCATCCTTCGAAACTCACTTCTCAGGAAACTTGACTCACGAATGTCGGTGAAATCCACCTGTGTTGATGTTTTCAGGTAGTGTATGATGAGAGTGGATGGTGGCATGTCATCTTTAGATGCCTGGATCTTATTGTTCCCCCAAAACCTTCTGGGATTGGTATGATTGTTACCTCATTTCGCCAGTGAGGCAATTGAGGGCTCTGAGAGGTTGGTAACTTGCCCAGACAGTGGACGTTGGAGTTGGCTTTGAGTCAGTCACAGAGCCTGACAGCTTGTGACCTTTCTTCTCACTGCCTTTCTCTCTACAAGAGCAGGGGCCTTCTCTTTCCTTCCATCATTCTTACTATGACACATAGTAGGTTCTCAGTAAATATTGTGTGTTGAGACTCTGTCAGCAATATGTGAAGGACCACAGCAGTGGAGAACAGCAACCGCATCCTGCCCACTCCAGGGTGGCACTTCAGCGAACACAGATGCTCAGAAGTGGGCCAAGCTTGGAGGGGGAGAGGTGGGTGGGGCTCCGGGCATCTCTGAAGAGATGAGGCTTTGATTCCAGCAAGGCTTTGAGTGACGACTCAATCTTGTGGGGGCGAAGTGCTCTCTCATCATATAAATAGGCCTCTTTGGTAAGGAGAAAGCGTCTTTATGGCTGCTGTGCATAATTAGATGGCAAGGAAAACTCAGGGGCTGTTTGATGAGCAAGCAGCATGGGGCAAGGACAGCACCTGCTCCTCTGGGCACATAGGGCATGGGCGTCCCTCAGAGAGAGAGCGAGTTAGGGAAGTAAAGGAGATTTCCCAGGGAGGAGCCAGAATGCCCAACAGGGTCCCTGGCCCAGGGAGGCAGGCCCTACAGACCCTCCCTACGTCCCCAGGCTTGTATAAGCCCGTGATGTCTGTTTTTCCCAGCTGTCCAGCCACACTGATGGTGGTTTGGGAGAATGAACATCCCTTGGAATGCAGACACCAGCTAGACTTTTCTTCCTGGGTTTGTGATAGGAATACACAGTGCTTGCCTGGGTCTGTTAGAAACAGCCAGAGATGAGAGATGGGCAGGAAATGACTTTATCACTTACTGAGGGAATTCCTTGTTGCCTTCCTGCCTCTGTCCACCAGGATTTTGGTTCCCCGGTGCTGTGGTAGTGGATCGAGCTGTTCCCCACCCACACCCCCAATCTCCCATTGGGGCTATGAGGAAACCTGTTTTGGTCCTTTAGACCTAAGGTTCTGCCCTATTTGAAGCCATCCCCTCAGGAGTGGCATGAGTATTCCCCCAGGGCTCTTTCCCTGTACCTGTATATTCCACGGTGTGTGTGTGTGTGAGGGGGCAATGGATGCTTTTGGGTTGCCCTGGGGTCAGAGCAGGAGTCACTCTCTGTGGTCATGGGATGCCCTTCCAGCTGATTTTCCTGTTGGAGTCACCTAGATGCTAAGACTGTGTCTTCCCAGACCTGTTACATCCAAACCTCTTCTAGTAGACAACCATTTTTGCCACTGACCAGGAGGTCCCACACAACTGGTGTCAACCCGTGTTGGTCCTATCTTCCTTTGCTGTGACAAAAACAACTGCCCGAGAAACAAGTTAAAGGGAGAAATCAATTGTTCTTTCGGCTTGCACCCATCCTCTGTAGCTCTCAGCTTGTGGGGAAGGAACATTGTAGCGGGGAGCTTGCAGCACAAAGGAGCTCACTTCCTAGTAGCCAACTGGGAAGGGGGTGTGAGGGGAACGGGAGGGAAGGGGTCAGGAAGAGCAATCGCCCTTCAAGGGCAGGCCTTCAGCTTTCTTCCTCCAACCAGGCCCACTCTCAGCCCTGTGTCTATTAAGAGATGAATCCATTGCTTATCAGAACCTTCAGGTTTCAGTCACTTCACCAAAGCTGGTAGGTAACCCAGCCTCCTCCCTGCTCCTTTACAGGAGCCTATGGAAGACATTTTGTATCCAAGAGACCTAATCATCTAGGGTGGGGGCAGGGAGTAGCAGTAGACAGGCTTCTGCTGGCACCGTATGTTCTGAGTCAGCTTGTATCTCTTGAGTAGCAGCTCCAAGCCAGTGTCACCATCTTCTTCAGTTTTGAGGAGGGGTCTCACTGTGCAGTCCACACAAGCCTTGGATTCCTGCGCTCAGGCCTCCTGAATAGCTGGGGGCTACAGGCACTTTCCAGTTTGACTCTTATTAAGTCCTCACCAATAACCTATAAAGTGGGTGACTCTGCAGTGAGTGACCCTGAGGCTTAGGGAGTTACCTTCAGGTTCTAGGGTAACAGGACCTCTAGGGGTGATAAGAAGAGAGAAGATAGGCTCTGACTGCAATGGGTGTATGGACAACTCCACTCCACAAGATTGATTTATAGCTTCTTTTAAAAGCCAACCTACTGTTTAAAAAACATGCCTTTATTTTGGGAAGACTGTATCAGTTTCACAAACAAATCTGTGCTCCTTGCCATAAACAAGAGGAACTCACAGCATGAGGCAAGGATGTCTAAAATCAGGTTCTCCTTCCCGTAGACGATCCTGCCCACAGAAGGCTTTGTGTCTAGGCTATCCACAGGGAGCCCACCGAGCTCCAGAGCGAGGCAGGACACAGCAGCAGGTGGAGACATTTTCTTTGATGGATGGATGTTACTGATGACATGGGTGTTATATTTTCTAGTCCAACTAATGGGCCTTTCAGGAGGTGAGGCCTGGGACCATGTATTTGCAAAGCTCACTGCTGAGTCTTAAAATCAGGTGGAAAAAGTGTGAGACGTGGCTTTGTACTGCCAGGCCTCCGATCACTGAGGCTCTGAGACCCCTAATGGTAGCCAGCTCCGTGGAGTAGGGAACAGAAGTGTTCCAGCAAGATTCTAAAGGGCAGTGAGCAGAGAGGCCAGGCCTGGCTTCCCCACTGACTGGCTTTGGGAATCTGGGGGATTCCCTGTCCTCCGGATTCCCAAAGCCACTCCCACCTCACTTTCCTCATTTATAAAGTGAAAATGCTCACACTATACACCTCAGACTGGCTGTCCCTCTCTCCCATAGCCCTCTGAGTAAGTGCTGAGTGTGTCCTACCTTAGCTGTTGTCTGAAGTTGTTTATTACACCCGAATCCTGTGGAATTGGACAGGGCAGCTGTCAGCAGGTGTGTTTTGTCCAGGAGGCTTCTGTGGAATCGGACGGGGCAGCTGTCAGTAGGTGTGTTTTGTCCAGGAGGCTCAGAATGCAGAAAGGCTGGCCTGAAACCTCTACAGCTAGGCAGGGGCAGATAAGGGCTGTGCAGAGCCTTGTCCAGCAGGCCCAGAACCTAGGAGGTCTCTGGCTGCTCACCCCACTTGGCCTTTCACCACAGCTTCCAGCTTCTCGCTGGAGATTCTGAACAGGCAGCAAGGGGGATTCAAGGTCTTTGCATCCCTGGACTCTACCCAGGAGGACTGTCTAGCCTCTGACCTCAGAATTCCTCCACCCAAGTGGGCTCCACCCACAGTACCGAGCTCTAGATCTGGGGTTTTGTAGCCTGGCCTCAGCCTTGACCAGGACCTAAGAGCTGAGAATGACCCTTGGCACAGCAGCTGCCCCACCAAGACACCCTGGGAAACCGTGAGCTGTCTACAGACTGGATCTTGTTCTTGCTGCTCTTATCTTTCGCATGTCCACGTGTCTGGCTTCACTGGGATGGTTCTAAACGTGAATCCTAATTACTAATAGCAACTCCTGTCACTTTCTAAATATCCCTGTTGGGAAGGCGAATCATCTGCCTGTATCCTCGTCTTTGCCCTCTCGGGGTATGCAGGAGCAGACAGGAAGGTTGGCTAAAATCCCACCCTTGTGGGTTCAGATGGGTCTGACCTCCAGGTCTGATGTTGCTGCTTATGGTTAATGTGAGAGGGTATTTATAAACAGCTTGCTCTAAGCCTGCTCTACAGAGGCTGTCCAAAAAGTAATAGTGACTTTATTGTATCACCAGGGTCCTTGGTGAGGACGTGGGCTCGGGGAACAGAACCCCTGAGTTTGAATTCATTCATGTTGTATCGTTTAATGTCCTGTCATCCTGAAAAGGTACTTGCCCTCTTAAAGGCTTGCCTTTTTCATCTGCAAAATGCAGGTCATAAGGGTTAGAGAGGTAGCCCAGTGGCTGAGTGTGTGCTACTACTCTTCCAGAGGACCCAAGTTTGACTCACGGGACTCACATGGGGTGGCTCACAACTGCCTGTCAGAGTCTCTGACACCCTCTTCTGTATCTGTATGCATGTGCACAAACCCACACAGAGACACACGCATACACATAAAGCAATAATAAAATAAAGCTTTTAAAAATGTGGATTATAATAGTGTCCTTTTTTGTAGGTTTCTGTGGATGCTGAGTTTATTCAAGGAAAGCGCACAGAGCAAGTCTGATCATGAAACAGGCACAGATTTAGTGCTGACAATTGCATTATTGACCGCCTGATAGTGTTATTACGAATAAACCTTCAAAGATAGGTTCTTGTAGGCAGGGGAACCCAAGGCATCAGAAAAGTACTACAAACCTAATCATCTAAAACAGCCCATTTATTATTATTATTATTATTATTATTATTAATTATTTCTTGTTGTTGTTCTTGAGACAGAGTCTTCTGCAGCCCAGGCTGACCTCAGACTCGCTATGTAGTTCAGGTTGGTCTTAGCTCTTGATCCACCTGCCTTTACCATACAAATGTTGAGATTACTAGCGTGTGCCAGCACACCTGGCTTATGTTGGGCTAGACACTGAACCCAGGACCTCATGCATGCGAGGAAAAACTCTACCAGCTGAGCTGTATTGTAGCCCAGCAGCCCACATTTATTATCTCAGAGTCCTGGACAACAGACATGAGTCCTGAGATGAGTCTCACTGCAGTGTCCCCTCTGGAGTGTCCACTGGTCTCCTACATTTTCGCTCTTCTGGAAGCCACCAGCATCCCTCCACTCAAGACTACTTCTCGGATCTTTAGAGTCCATCATTCCTGACTCTGGAATGATAGCATAGGAGCAGAAAATCATCTGCTGTGTTTCTGAAGTACAGTGCAAGTTATAAGGCTAGACCAGACAAGATACAGGGGCCTGCAATGGAGGGCTTCTTTGAAGGGAGATTTTTGCAAAGAATGTGTGAGCTTTGCCTCTAACAGAGTCGGCTGGACTAACATGTTGAAAGTCCAACCTTTAAAACACTTGTATGTCGCAAGAGTCCCTCCCTTAGCAAGTATGCAGCACAGCAGTCTGAGACTTGGGAGTATCCGCTGCAGACGGTGTCTCCGTGATGGACAGAGGGTGATGTGGGTGTCCAGGAGAGTCATGCTGGCTCATTTGTGGTTTCCCTGTTGCGCCCATGTTTTGATAAGTCAGGATAAACTTCCTTGTGAGCAAGGAGAAGCAGATAAACTAAAAGAGAAAGCAGAGGTTTTCCAGATGTACCCGACTTGGGGCAGGTCCTGGCTGCTTTATCAGCTCCCATCCCATTCAAACAGAAGGCAGGAAGGCTCCAAAGGATCCATGAAGACCTTGTCCCCGTGAGAAAATAGAGGGTATGCTTAAACAATTGTTTTGTGTTGGTTACATTTGTTCTCTGGCAACTTCATGTAGATTACTCTCACCCTGCCTTCTCTTTCCTCCCTCCTGCCTCTCTCCCCCTAACAGGTCCCTTTCCGCATCTGTGTCTTTTTCTGTTTTTGTTACCAATTCACTGAAGGCCCATGTAACAAAGTATCCACTGGAGGCTGGTAGATCACCATTCGGCACAGAGCTTAAGACAATGTCTTCCTCTCCCCCAGAATCTATAGGTAGCCAGCAGTTAAGCCGAGTGGGTGTTTAACAAGACCAAGCATTAAAATGCTCACCTACTCACCAAGAAGTTTCTCCATCTCTGCAGGGAGCTGGGAAAGCTAATTTCACCATGCCAGTTCTTCACAGCATTATAGAAATGGCAGTTTGGGGAAAGATTCAGGTAATAAGGTTCCAAAGGTGTTGAGCAAAGTGTGCCAGCTCTGCTTCCCTTGAGAATCCTGTGATTTTTTTTTTTTTTAAAAGAATGGTTTTGCTGAATGTGAAGACTTCTAGGAAAATATATAATATCATATTAGAAACATTTGTATTCACATGGGGATCAAGGTCTATTTAAAAGTATTTTCTCTAACAGAGCAGAGCCTCCTGCCTGTGTTCATTCTTGTTTCATTTCTGTGTATTCACACTCTGGAGGCTGCTTCCTGGGCATTTCCACACGGGACAGCTTGGGTAGTTCTGACTGCAGGGTTGATTTTCATAGCTGAAGCAGGACTTCCAGGAGGGTAGTGTCAGGTCACCGTCTCACCTTTTAAGATGGTGGCTGCTTAGCTTCTCTCCTCTAACACGTTGTGAGCTCTATGGATGGGGCTCCTGCTTCATCAGCCCCTGCTCTCAGCCCAGCCCTAGGATCTGTTAGGGCCGTGGACTTTGCCAGCTTCCTTTACTGCCTAGGAACTGGCAAAAAAAAAGTCCATCCTTGTGGTCTTCTAGTTTGTGCACCCTGCCCTCCAGGGTCATGCTGGCTTCTCTGTAATGAAGAAGGAAAAACAGTGGTTCTTGTGCCCAGACACTTGGTTCTCTCCAGGATGCGGGTGTGGGCGTCTGGGCTTCGGTCTGACCCTGGGGCCTCCTGCTCGCCTCTCTCTGTTTCACTGTTCTCCTTCTCTTCATGAGCTGGCTTGGAAATGTCACAAATGTAAGGAGTCCTGGTCCCCAGCGAAGATGGACATGACCATCAGAAAGCAGAGCTTGTTATGAATGCCAGAGACCCAGATTGCCCCACTTCTGGGTTGGGTCCATCCTCCAGTTTTTCCTGGTGGGCAGATTCTGGGCTCAGGATGGGAACAGACC
The DNA here is from genome assembly GCA_019843965.1 of Rhynchomys soricoides. Lineage (NCBI taxonomy): Eukaryota > Metazoa > Chordata > Mammalia > Rodentia > Muridae > Rhynchomys > Rhynchomys soricoides. Next base: position 2,263,841 of record JADRCH010000089.1, read on the forward strand.
ACGTAGGACTTATCCTAAGATAAGATCCCAAAGTGCGGGACGAGAGCCCATTCTGCTGACCATGGCTCCAGACCTTCACCCGGAGGCCCAGGGAGCCTCAGAACACCCCGTGGACGACACAGGACCTAAACTTTGTTGTGACTAATAAATTAATGGTTTGTCTCTCCTTGTAGAGGTTACATTTCAAACAGTATTCAAAGAAAAAGCTTGATTCTGAGGCATGAAGTGTGAAATCAAATTACCATGACCACAGGTCCTTAATGTCGGAGCCCTGGGTGTTGTCTCTCACTTGGCTGCAGTGGCCGCCAATCTTTTTGCCTGGTTGGCAGAATGTCTTTGGTAAAAGGCCATTCACTAGTGCATTAGACAAAAATCTCTTTTGCTTGAGGAAGCAAAAGAGGTGATTTTGAGGTAAAGATCCTGGAGTGGTGACCAGTGCCAAGTCTGTGTGAGGACAGGTCTGTCTGTGTGAGGAGCCTGGCAGTTCTTTCCCTACCTCCACTGTCCCACTTGACACCTGGCCTTCCTCCCTGTAGACCCACTGTGTGTAGTCTATACCCGCAGGGCCATTGTGGCTACCAAAGAACCCATGTTAATGTGATGGGGTTCGGTTACTCAAAGGATTGTTGTCCATTGTTCTGTCTGCCGCCTGTTCCATCTGTCTCCCCCAGTCCAGATTTACAGAGGTGATGCATACCTTCAGACACTCTGGAACGGTCACACCTGGCTGGAGAATAAAATCATCTGCTGGGAGCAGAGTCAGTGGGTGCATCTTTTGATGGCTAGAGGTTTCACCCACACAGTTCCAGCTCTGATACCCGAGTCATCTAATGCAGGACAGAATGCTAGGCCAAGGCTTGCACATACACATAGGATGATTGTGCGGTCTGTCAGAAATACCTTCTTTCAGTCTTTCTCGGAGAAAACCATTTTCCTCCCTCCAGGTATTTCACGCTGCACGGGGTGAGTGACCACTGGCTCCTTCCCGTGAGAACACAGGGCAAAACCATGGCAGACTTTTCTGATGCATGCTGGACCCTGGTCTGTGTACGTGGAACTGGCTAATGGACCCATTAGAGGGGACTACGGACATCGGTTCTAGTGGTGGTCTCCCTGTCTAGCAGTTAGAGCACAGCAGAAGGGACATCATGCTCATCAGATGCTGTCAAATATGTCATCTGCTGCATCTCAACAGTTTAAGGTCAGCGACTGACTTGAGGACCCTCCGTGGGAGGCTTGAGTGGTTATCTGTGGGAGGCATGTTGAGGATGTATTCTTGGCCGAGCTGACAAAGGCTCACACAGCAGGACACTGGAGCAGATCCTGGGAACAAGGCTGTCCCAAGGAGCCTGGTCACACCCAGGTGCACACTTTCCATATACTCCTGCTTATCCTTCAGAAAATGCTGAGAGAACTCAGGCATTGGAGGGAGTTGTGCTTGCCAGAGCCAGGGAAGCCAGGTGCACCCCCAGCACCGCATGGGCACCCTGGGAAAGGCTCTTCTCTATACCCTTGGGCCTTCCTGCCTCAAACGGAGCAAGATATTTTGATGATATTAAGACAGGAGACCTATTTCTTCCTCGGGATTTGCCTCTGGTAGTCTTGGCTAGGGCAACTGGATGGGCAGAATTGGGACTCGGAGTCCTCCAGAATCATGCCATCCTCGAGGATAGGGTGAGAGGGATCCCCAGTCTTTGTGAACAGCAAAACAGGAAGAGCTTTGGAGTCAGTGTTTGTTTGGAATCTCGGTGTTGCTTCTTACTGGCTAAGGCACATCAGTTGGTCTCTCTGGGCCTCACTTGAGTATAAGAAGTACTTGACACTATTCAGCAGCTACTGTGGGCATTTGTGGGTGGGGCCAGGCAGACATGATAGGAAGAAGTCCTGTTGAGTTCTGGCTTCCACACTTGCTGGTCACCTCTCCTTGGCTCAAGCAAGTTGCTCAACCTCTCTGAACCTTGTCACCTGAAAATTAGTTCTGATACTCCCCAGGTTGGTTCTGAGAGGTGAGGAAGTCGAGTACATCAAGAACTTGCCCTGAACACAATTATGTGTGTTCAGTATCAGGTCTCCTCATTGCTATTTGAGGCACACTGGGAACTGCTGGGGGTGGGGGAGGTTTCCCCAGCTGGGGTGGTTCCTTGAAGCTTCAGTTTATTGAGGTGTAAGTCATGTGAGGTGAAAGATTTCCAGGTATTCCGTCCTGTGGATTTTGACAAAGATAATATCGTTATATAGCCATGATTGCATCAACACATAGAAGATTTCTGTCCTGGGAGAATTCTGTCATTGGGAGATTTACAAACAGGATCCCTCTGGTTTGTAGAAGACCACACCTCAGATGATAGGGGATTCCAAGGGCTAGTCCATGCCTTGTCAGGCAGGGAGCCTCAGTGACTCTCTGGGTCCTCAGGTTCTTTCTGTTGGGATTTGTGGAGACTTTATCTGTGCTTCCTAACCTGCTCCTCATTAGCTCTGGAGCAGGGAGACACAGAGCCAGGAATCATTGGTCAGGCCCTGGACTGAACAGTGCTGCTCAGATAGAGCCTGAGAGTCCATGGAGCTGGGAGTGGAGAATTCTGAAGTATTCAGAAAGCCAGGGAAGGTTAGGCCTGGTCCAAACTGATGGTCTGTGACCTCACATACTGACTTTGTCCCCAGGGTGGGACATGAGGAGATGAAGCCCACTGAGACAGGTCTTCAGGTCACTGTAGAAGACTGTAGGGCACTGGTCTCTTTTTTCCCTTTTGCTTTTTGGCCATGAAGCTTTGTTCTGAGAAGTTGACTGCCTGGCTCAATAAAAAACAATCAGGTGGCCCCAGGAAGGCGTGGCTTAAGGAATAGGGCTAGGTGTCTACACTGTCTCTGCATTTGGGGTGTCTGTCAGTCATTCACGCAGAGCTGATTCAGCACTACCTTCCTTAAATTGTTTGGATAGCATTCCGCTTTTCAAAGTCAGACCCGCTCTGCAGAAGAAGCCCATAGTCAACAGGGTGAAGGCAAGTAGACTTGAACCATCCACACCAGTAAGGAGCATCTGCAATGCTGTATTAAGAGTTGCAGCCACCTCTGGCTCAGATGATAGAAAGAGGCCATCTCGGAGTGCCATTTCCCAGTGTCAGCCTGTGGGCCAGGCAGCGAGAGGGTCACCGGCAAAGGAGACCACGGTGGTTTGTGAGGAGGCACCCAGGTGGTTTCGAAACGCTACACGTACTCCATTTCAAAATGGGTTTCTGGTAATACATCAGCTGACTGTATGGTTGGTGTGACAAAACACCCGACAAAAGCAACACAGGAGGGTTTATTTTAGCTCACTAAGGGCACCGTCTTATCATGGAGGGAAAGACAATGTGGGAGGAGTGGGAGGTGCTTGTCCTGTGTCCCGTCAGGAAGCAGAGAGCAATGGCGGCTACCTCTCAGGCCTTTCTCATTGTATTCAGTAGGGGCCTCCCATGTTCAGGGTGGTTCTTCCCACCCCAGTTCAACATCTCTAGGAATGTGTTCACAGTTATACCCAGAGGTTTGTCCTTTAAGTGGTTCTGAACCCGGTCAAGTTGACAGCCGTGATTAACTGTCACAGATAGTTATGGTAGATTGTTACCCAAATAGCCCATAGTAAGTCCAGGTACACACATCTTGGTATACTCTGCTCTTACCCAGTGGCTTCAGGGTTCCCCATGTGAAATGTTTTAGCCAGATTGACTTCAGCAAGCACGAAGACATCAGAGGCTTGGTGCTAACCACTTAGCTTCCCATCACTCTCGTAAACTGCTTGAGAGAATTAACTTATAAAGGGTTGTTTTGGCTTATGGTTTCAGCTCATGATTGGGTTTGTTTCCAGCACCCACATAACCTATCACAACTATCTGTAATTCCATTTTCCGGGGATCTGACCTCTGCAGGCACCTGACATGCTCATGGTTCGCAGACATTCAGGCAAAACACCCATACACATAAAAATATAGATAAGTTAAATTGTAACAAATGTCTCAATGTCTACTTTTGATAAATAATGGAGCAACACTTTCTTAGAGTCACAGTTTATTTTTAAAGAAATACTTATTTTATTTTATGTATATGAGTATACTGTAGCTGTCTTCAGACACACCAGAAGAGGGCATCGGATCCCATTACAGGTGGTTGTGAGCCATCATGTGGTTGCTGAGAATTGAACTGTGGATCCTGAAAGAACAGTCAGTGCTCTTAACCACTGAACCATCTCTCCAGGCCCCAGAGTCACAGTTTTTATTGGGGAGGGGTTCATGATTTGTTGGCAAGTTGAGGCAACATGGTTCCATTGAACTGGGGAGCTACACATGCAGTTGCTGTGTAGGTGTGGGTTTGGCTTGTCATTTGCATGCCAGTCTATGTGATTTGGAGTGTCTGAGCGAGGAGTGGCTAAAGCTGGAGGGTGGCAGCTGCCAGAGCCACCTCTTTGTGTCCAGAAAAAGAGACAGAATCCATGAAAGTAATGTTGAACTGCAAAACATGCCTGGTGACAGCAGGGCTGTGCTGTTTCCCGGGGCAAACCAAGAATGGGGGTGATGGGAGTCTGAGGAGGGGGCTTCAGCCCAGTGGTTTGAGGGGTGTCCCTCTCCCCCCAGAAGAATGATAGTACATTTTCTGTTTCGATAGCAAAACACCTGAGGCTGGGTGGCTTATGAAGGGTTGAGGTTTGTTTGTACTGGTTCTGGAGAAAGGAAAATCCAAGAACACAATGTTGGCGTCTGCTTTGGATCTAGTGCAGCCTTCTGGCTGCAGCATCACACAGTGGAGGGTAACACATGGAGAGCTGGAAAGAATGTGTCCTCTAAATCACAGAACTGCGGCCACCACCAGGGAGGCCCTGTTCCCATGATGCCATCCAGTCCTTGTCATCTTCCAAACAGTTTTCAATGCCCATGAGTTTGAGGGTTGTTTCTAAGGTATGGCTTTGGGGGATACATTTAAACAATGGGATCCTGGGAAGCAGAGGGATGTCGACCCAAGGACACCAACCCTTTGGGGCAGCATCCTAAGGTGGATGAGGTGGGAGTGTTGATCAGTGACATAGAAAACTCAGTAAAGCCCTTAATCCTGCTGTTGGGTGTGGGGTACTGCCAGTACTGCCAGACCTGTTCAGGGAGAAGTGTGTGTGTGTGTGTGTGTGTGTATGTGTATCTGTGTGTGTATGTGTGTGAGAATGTATATGTGTGTCTGTGTGAGTGAGTATGTGTGTCTATATGTGCATGTCTATGTGTATGTGTGAGTGAGTGTGTGTGTCTGTGTCTGTGTGTCTGTGTGTGTAGAGGCCTGTGGTGGAGAGGGAGCCACAGAACTCAAAGGTACTAAGGAGGGAAAAAGACTGAAATTCACATAAAGAGACAGAGATGGTAGAAACTTCTAGTTTTATTTAGTTCAATCAAACGTGAAGTCACGGGATCTGGCTGGCTATGGACACAGATTCTCCTAACACCACACTCTTTGGGCCTTCAGTGAGCATTCACTGAGACCTCCAAGGGCTGTGTGCTGAGAGCTGAGCCTGTAGTGCTTACACAGGACAGCAGCCCGCAGAGTGGGATTCAGTGGGGGTGGGCATGGAAACGTCAGAGCTAACCTCATTCATGTGGCTTATTTTTAACATAAAATTGTGTGCATTGGATGAAGTTCTGTCAGAAAACCAATGTCCTTGCTGAGTGGCCTGATGAAGCCAGAGATGTAGAGACCCTTGAGGGCATGTGCTCCTGATGAGCACACTCAACTCGCCCACTTAGTGTTCCCCACTACACACACACACACACACACACACACACACACCACTCAAATATATAAAATACAATAAATAAATCTTTTTTTCTAAAAAATGATTTTGTTTTTCCTCTTAAATTCTGAGGTGAAGGGCAGGAGAGAAGGCAAACCCACTTCTAAGAAAATCTCAGTCCTTAGCTTGAAACAAACCGCAAAACACAGACACAGCCCCTGAACACCCTGTCTGTGCACTGCGATGACCACTTGCTATCCCTTGACTCACGGAAGTATCACGGTACACCTTCCCCTGTCCCAGGAGGGCTTGCTGGCTCCTTCAAGGGAGAATTTCTAAATCAGCCTCCATCTGCTTACATGCCATGCACCCCTTCCCCACCCTTCCTCTCAGAGCCCATCGCCCTGTGGGACTCTAAGGCCATACCAGGTACACCCCACCTTTCCGGCTCTAGATAGCCCTACACTTGGCAACTGAACTCTGAACAACTTAGCACTCAGGCTGAGGGTCATGATTCCGGTGGGAAAGCTGGAGGCTAGACCAAAGCAGAGTGTCCCCTTATCCTGCGGGGTTTCCATCTTGCCTCTGAGAGGCCTCACTTCAGGTAGAGAGCATTTGAGTAGTCTAAGGTTGGGTTCAGAAGTTACACCCATGAAGTGTAGCTACTGAGACCTTGGGGGAGGGAGGTTGATCACGGCAAGAACACTCCAGTGTGTTCAGACAGGGCCCCTGACTTGGACTTCCTCTGGGAGAAGGTGGTAACATCGGAACCACCGAATCCTGAGCTCAAGCCTCTGCTTTGACCTGCTGTGAGGAGTCAGCAGCCCCTAAACCTAAAGAGTTTCTCTTTCCTCACTTGGAGGATGGAGTTGAGAAAGAGGCCTGCACCAGAGTGTCTCGAGGGAATTTTGCTGGAAAGAATCCATCCTAAGGGCTTGGAAGCCAGGTAGTTGCTGGAAGCTAATGGAGGGTGAGGACCCTGGGGCAAAGAACAAGAAATAAAGCCCATGCAGGACTAGCACTGTGGCCAGAAGCAGTTGGGGTCTGCAGGCTCTGGGCCCCAGGGCATCCAGGTAGGTAGGCAAGGGAGAGGGTAGGAGCAAGCATCGTCACACTTTGTCCAACATCTCCTGGACAGGGCCAGGGTATGAAGCTAGGCAGCGCTGGTTCTCATGGCTGGAGCTGCCCCGTCCTCTATAGAAAGTCACTAAAAGGAAGGAAAGAGGGAACAGCTGGGAACCCCACCCAGAGCCAACCTCTGCCCATCCCTAAAGCTGCAGGTTAGCACCCACAATCTATTGGTCCAGGTGGTAAGTTTATTATTTCTTACATTCCAAACAGACTAAGCCAGTATCTCCCGGGAACATCCTCTAATTCTTTCCTGGCATGACAGAGGGACCAGGCAGGTGTGGTTTGGAGAAGGGAAGGCAGTATTCATGGATTATCTGGGTGCACCAATGTGATCTCAAGGGCCCTCGTGAGGGACGGAGGCAGACGGGATAATCAGACGTGACATTTTGAAGATGCAGCGTTGCTGCCTGTGAAGTCGGAGGGGAACTGAGCTGAGGAATGCAGATGTCCTACAGAGTCTGGAAAACACAGAGGATAGCTTCTTCCCTGGCACCTCCACAAGGAACCAGCCTTGCCCTCTTGTACCTTGCATGTGGCCATTAGACCCATTTCAGATGCCTGACCTCTAGAACTATAAGGGAATGAAGTCATTTTTGTGTTAAGCCACTAAATGCTAATAACTTGTTACCATGGCAACATGAAGCGACATGTTCCAAGCACCACATCAGGCAAAATAGATAGAGGATGGCTTTTGTTTGCTTGTTTGGTATGTGGTGTGCGTGTGTGCATGTGCGTGTGCGTGTATGTGTGTGTGTGTGTGTGTGTATGTGTATCTGTCTGTGTGTCTGTGTGTGTGTGGGGGAGGGGGTCCAGGCTGGCCTTGGACTTGCTGTATAGCTATGGATGGCCTTGAACACCTCATCTTTCTATCTCTGCCTCTTAAGTGTTATTACAAGTATGTACCACCACACCCAGTTTATGCAGTCTGAGCATGGAGTCCAGGGTTATGTGCATGCTAGACCAGCATTCTGTAACTGAGCTACATCACCAGCTCTTATAATCACAGTACCCCAAAAAGTTCCCTGCACCCCTTCTCAGTGCCTGTTGACTCCCATGCCCAGCCCGCGTGTTCTGAATATTTCATAAGGGAACCATTCAGTGTGTGCTCCCTGGTCAGTGTGTGCTCCCATTGAGTCAGTGTGTGCTCCCTGGTTAGTGTGTG